>JAECXJ010000068.1:0-133151 GCA_018152295.1 Drosophila carrolli | reverse complement strand
GGGGTCAGGTTGGCTTTGAAAATAGAAAACCTTACAAGCGTAGAATAACTCAACTTTCATCCCCATTCGTATACATTGGGGTTGCCCATATTCGACGGACCCATGTTTTTTTTTTAAAATCAAAAAAAAAATAAAAATTTGGCGGTTGGCAATCTTAATCATTTAATTTGTTCCAAGTAGATTTGTTTACATCAATTTTTGAATATGATATCTTTCAAATGGCCGCCTCTGGCGTTGATGGCGTATTGTGCCCTTTTTGCAGCATTTTCCATCGTTTTCGCCAACATTTCGGCCGGAATAGCGGCTATTTCTTCACGAATGTTGTCCTTGAGCTCTTCTAGGGTCCTTGGCTTGTTAACGTAAACCTTTGACTTCAAATATCCCCACAAGAAGAAGTCAGGCGGCGTCAAATCGGGCGAACGCGGTGGGCAGTCCAAATCACCACTTTTCGACATCAAACGGCCCGGAAACAATTTCTTCAGAAAATCGATTGTTATGCGACTTGTGTGCGGTGGAGCGCCGTCTTGTTGAAACCAGAACTGCCTCATACGCTTTCGATGAATAATTGGCATCACAAAATTGGTCATCATGTCGCGATAACGCTCCTGGTTGATGGTAACAGCATGGCCATTTTCATTTTGGAAGAAAAACGGCCCAATGACCGTTTTCGAACTAACGCCGCACCAAACTGTGACTTTTTCGTCGTGAAGAGGCACTTCTTGAATCTTCTCAGGATTTTCAGTGGCGTAAATACGGCAATTTTGCTTATTTACGGTCCCATTCAATGTGAAATGGGCTTCATCGGACATGATAATTTTGTACCAAAATTGATCGTCATCTTTGGCCATTTCGATGACTCTTTGGGCCCATTCCAATCGACGAGGCTTGTCCGTAAGCAACAATCTTTGCGTCAATTGAATTTTGTACGGGAACAAATGCAAATCAACGCGAATAATCCGTTGTAAAGTGGACCGAGCCATGCCCAACTGCTGAGAACGGCGTTTTTGGGATGTTCTTGGGGACCTCTCAACACTGGCTCGTACGGCAGCGATATTCTCGTCCGATCGCCTTGGTCGACTTTTATTTGGCCTCTTCGGATTAGAAAGAGCCTCACCAGTCGTAAATTTTTTCGTATAAACGCTTAATGGTGTTCTTAGAAGGCGCACTTTTCACATTTTTTAATTTTTTAAAAGCACGTTGAGTTTTCACAATTGACTTGTTCTGTTGAATGTAAATTTCAACTATTTCAGAGCGCTCGCGTGGCGTGTATTGTTCCATGGTAAAAATCTGCTTGGACTGACGCTTCAAACGCGGTATGTCATTAAGCGATCTGGCATCTCGTCAGATGGGTCCGTCGAATATGGGCAACCCTGTATACCGCAAGTCAAAAGTTAGGGTAAAGCGTAGATCATACTAGTCGCACTACTCGCACACACAGAGCTTGATCTTCCCTCTCGCCCTTGCGTACAGTTGGTGCGTGCGAAGGAGAATAGAGGAAGAGGGAAATCAGGAATAGTCCCGTTCATCGCGGCTCGCGAACTTTCCAGTACACGTTGCCAGCGCACTGTCGGGCAGCAGCTCGTTCATTTCGTTTTGTGATCTTTGGCAATCAAGTCATACTTCTGTGAGTCGAATAGAAACTAATTACAAGTCCATTCCCCACGTGGAATTTGAGTACCAATAAAGAGCCACAAACGGAAGTATAAAGAAGAGATCAACATAAATCTGTTTCACCGGCGCGTGAATAGAATTCAGCGGGTATTTATACAGACAGAAAATCTGAAACAGTGGACATAACCTAACAGTGAAAATTTCCATGTAGGCAAAAGGCCGGTCCGTACGCAAGGGGCGCTCACGCTTTCAACTGAATAAAGTGCGAATCTACTACGACCGGCCAAGCGCTACGATTATTGCACTCAGCAAAAGTGTGCCTCAGGCGACACGTGCAGCTGAGACTCCGCAACCCAGAATTGACACGATGTCGGGCCACGCCCACAGGCGCGCCTCTCCGAAACTTGTTAGCGTCCTCAGAATAAGAAGAGCCATCGCGACATAGCTAATTACCCCCGGATCTGATCTGGAGGAAAGTTATTCGGCTGGCGTTTGCTCGGAAGATCACGTGATAACCGGCGACAGACCACGACCACGCTGATCCCTCTTGGACAGTGGTGCGCGGCAACATCCCACGTGCTTCCATAACCTAGCAGCCCGAATCACCCGAATACCACCATCATAGATCGACTGTAAAGAAAAGGAGTCAACAGCGGAAGCAGAACACAAGCCCCGCGTGAGGTCGATCCAGGCTGATCACGTAACAGGATTGAGAACATCTTGAATTAAGTGGCCATGTGAGCGGCTTTTGTGAAATCCGTCGTCGCTGCCGACACATACGATCCAGCGCAGCCATCAACGAGCGACCGCACTAGGAATCGCTACTAAGAAAGTCGTATTGAGCTTTCCACGTATATCTATAATTTGTTTTCTTTGAATTCCGACCCTGTTCTTACGTTAGTTTTTTTCTTTTCATTTAGCTTGTAATCCATGTGAATGCCTAATATGTACGCCAACACTTATCCCGTTTAATAACAAATAACAACGCTCTTCCAAGTCTAAATCACACAGCACCTGCATCTTCAATGGGCCCAGCGAAACAGCAGCGAAGGATATATATTCCGTAAGTGACCGCCGATATCGGCTTATATTTTATATGCGAACATTTGTATTTAACCGGGAATTTAAAGCTTAACTTAGTACGTAAATTTAACTTCGCCCACCTTGAAATTGAAACGAAATTGAAACTGTCAAACTAATCTTGAAATGAATCTGAAATATTATTGAACTGAAGCCAATATGAATTTATGTAATTAAGCCTCAGTATACGGTCCGTCGTTGAACAACGCAGTTAATGTCGAGTTTTCTAAATATGAAGTAATGGAGTAATAAAAGACATTTGACAAGGGGTAACAATGAAAATCTATCGTGTTACTAAGGATGGGAGGGTATAGAATGGGGGCAAATAACACCTAAGCCACCCAACACGCTGGTATTTCTCTCTGAATCTGTTTTCTTAGGGTCCGTCCGAATATATCTTATTATCGCCACTATTTTGAAACCAACCATGTAGAATACAGAAAGTGCACTTAAACTTTTCGTAGTAGAACGGGTGTGCTATATAGATGAGGAGGGAAAAACCCACGCCATATCCGACGAGCTTTGTACCGAGCAAATGCAAGAAGTGCACGATGCCAAGTCATCTATACGCTGGAAATTTAACCAATTTCTTGTGGGGCTAGAAACCGATTACCGCATTTGGGAGATTAAAAAAAAAGAGAATAAAACCCATGTAGTAGAATTTCGAGGGGCCGTAATCTTTAACAGTAGGATCCTCGGAAGGTACTAGCCTAGCGATTTTGCTCAATTAAACATCCATTTAGCATTAGTAATTTGTAGGAATATAAATCCGTTGATAGCTATTTTGTTTTGAATGTTAACCGGAAGTGTTTTGACGTGTCGTACCCGGAAAAGCGACTTCAATTCGAGTTCTTACGGATTAAGGCGACCGAAGCGCACTCATTCGCTAGGGAAATATTAAAATACAAAATTAACTTCGGGGAACTAGATTTCAATTAGTAGTCGGAAGGAAGCGAGCTCGGAAGTTGTAGCTAGGAAATGCGTTCGATTATCGAGTCATTACGGTACGAACGACCAGTACGAACCAGCCGCAGGAAGCCAACTTCATGAGAATTTTTAGTTACCTGTTCTAGAACATAGCGCGCGCACCTAGGAGATGCAAGAGATCGGAGTAACTTCGATACTTGACCAGGGGAGCGAATCCGTGTTCTAGGAACCATTTCAATATTAATAATTCATTAGTATAGAGCACTTTCAGAGAGAATACCAAGCGGACAGAAACCGACAATTAACTCGTTGGAAAACACGGACCAATTTAAAGAATATTTAAAGAAATTATTTGATTTTTTTTTGGATTGAAACATGTCAGTACGCCATAGTACTGAGGATCTGGCAACCGTTGCGAACGAGGATACAGCGGTTTGCATTTTATGCGCGAGACCAATTAACGTTGAAGACCGAACAGCAGTTTCGGCATGCGACCACAGATTTCACCACCAATGCATTACGAATCATTTGATATTATCGAATTCTTGCCCAACCTGTAATCAGGCGTGCACCGTGCAGCAGTTGTCCATATCAAATAATAATATGCCAGCAGAAATAACTGATGCGGATCACAGAACAAATAGTGCGAACGTAGCAACCGATAATCTTGCAGCTGATAGGGGTGATAGCCAAATCGTTAATCGAGGCCGAGGCAGGGGTGAAAGAAGAGGTAGAGGACGAGGCCCTGCACCACGCAGAGGCATGATAACTAGGTCTCAGCAGCAACAGAGCACAGGTCAACAGAACGACAGAAGCGCAAACACCGATTCTTTTCTGGAATCTTCCAGAGCGGATAATTCGGAAGAAATAGGAAGAGCAGTACAAGCAGTAATGCAATCTCAGCAGCGACAACTGAGGGATGACCTCACTCAGTTTATTCAGTCGCAACTGTCTAATTTGCAGGTAGGCAGTCATTCGAATTCCCAGGATAGGAGAAGGGTTGGCGACGATACAAACAGGCCAGCGTTCACAGCCGGTCAATCGCAACCACCATTGGGGCTGAATACGCCTACCGTAAACCCAAACGTCCGCTCTGGCATTCGCCAAGCGAGCCATCATTCAGTTAGGTCTTACTCTTCGGTACAGCCGGAGAAAGTTCCCAGTATCATCCAAAGCTGGCACGTGAAATTCGACGGAGCCAAGGATGGGTTACAGATGGAAGATTTTCTATACAGAGTAGAATCCTTAGCGCAGCAGAACCTGAACGGCAATTACCAGCTGCTGTGCGATCACTTACACCTTTGTTTCGTAGGCAAGGCAAATGAGTGGTATTGGAAATTCCACCGAGCTTGCCGCCAGTTTACTTGGAATGAATTTTGTCTAGAGTTTAGAGAAAAGTTCAAGGATGTAGACACAGACATGGACATATGGGAAGCGATAAACAACAAACGTCAAGCGGAAAGGGAACCATTCGAGGAATACCAGTTCCAAGTAGAAAAGTTAGTTGCGCGTCTAAGTACCACGATTTCCGAAGAATCTTTGGTCCAACTTCTCATTCGCCATGCAAAACCCTCTCTTAGGTATGAGTTGATGCACTTGCGCATCACCACGTTAGTGAGATTGAGAGAAGAGATACGTACTCACGAACAGTTTTGTAAGCAGAATAGACCGCAAGTAGGAAAGAACAATTTTTCCGCGCGTCCCAACATCTCCCAACTCGAACAGGAGATAGAGGATAATGATGCAGGAGAAGTTTCCGCCTTGCAGCGAAATTCAATGAAATGTTGGAATTGTGAAAAGTTGGGACATCGTTTCGATGAGTGTCTTGAGAACCGCAGTATCTTCTGTTATGGCTGCGGAGCTAAAAACATTTTTAAGCCGAACTGTCCAAACTGTAAACATCCGGAAAACCGTCAACGGGATGCGTCGACAAAAGTCCACGCGCCGCATCCGAACCATTAACAAAGAACTGTGGTACGCAGACCGATCTTTTCGAGAGTTCGGGTCTGAATATTCAAAGTAGTAGTCTCGAAAAACCCACTTCTGACAGATTTAAACCTCACCAGCCCTACCATATCAGAGAAGAACTATATGCAGCAGCTAGGAAAAGAATTTTTGGAGACGTTAGCAGCTGTAGTGTATCTCGAGAACCCAGACGTTCAACCTCCCGTATGCGGCAGTTTTGGTTAAACGTGCAGCAAAGCCGGAAAAAGCTAGTAGCAGCCGTTTTTCTCAATTCTGATAACCGCCTATACAATGAAATTGATATTTTTGACAGACAATACGTAGCTTTGCTCGATTCGGGTGCGACGATCAGTTGCATCGGTGGCAGCGCCGCTAAAGATATAGCATGTCGTCCGGAATTGCGTAAATGCTCAGGGCGTATCAAAACCGCGAATGACGCGGAGTGTCCTGTCGTTGGCAGACTTATGAGCGACGTCACATATCGGAATCGCACCGATAAAGTCGAATTTTTCGTTATACCTGATCTCAAACAAGACGTGTACCTTGGTATTGATTTCTGGCGCGATTTTGGTCTGCTAAACAAGATAATAGACGAAAAAGAATCAGACTCCGAACTTGACGTAGGTCGGGACGATGATGTAGTAGAAGCCCCGAAAGTTCATACTCTTTCAAACGAACAACAAATGAAGCTAGAAGCCGTAATCAGCAGGTTGCCTTCCTATGAGACCGAGGGATTAGGGCGAACGCAGTTAATAGAGCACTCCATCGACGTTGGCGAGGCGAAGCCGATAAAGCAACGCCACTGGCCAATTTCACCTGCAAAGGAGAAAATGATGTTTGCCGAAATCGAAAACATGCTTGCCTTAGACGTCATAGAAGAATCGCGAAGTCCTTGGAGCAGCAACTGCGTCCTAGTTAAGCGGGGTGAGAAAATTCGATTGTGTTTAGACTCGAGAGAGGTGAATAAGCTGACCGTAAAGGATGCTTATCCACTCCCTCACGTAGACGGAATCCGCAGCAGATTGCCACCAGCGCGTTATATCACGGGATTGGACATGAAGCACGCGTTCTGGCAGATTCCGCTGGAGGAAAAGTCAAGGCAGTGTACAGCCTTTACGATTCCGAACAGGCCTTTGTATCAATACAAAGTTATGCCATTTGGCCTTTGTAACGCCGCACAATCACTGTGTAGGCTTATGGACTTAGTTATACCAGCTAGCTTGCGTACTAGGGTGTTCGTTTACTTGGACGACCTCCTAGTTTTATCGGACGATTTCGAATCTCATATGAAGCTACTGGAAGAGATCGCTTCGTACCTTCGTAAGGCTAATCTTACGATCAACGTCGCGAAATCGAAATTTTGTATGACAGAGATAAAGTATCTTGGATTTATAATCGGCTACGGACAGCTGAAAGTGGATCCAAGTAAAGTTAGCGCCATTGATAACTTCCCAGTTCCGACCACGGTCAAAAAGCTCCGCAGATTTCTCGGACTTGCCGGTTGGTATAGGCGCTTTGTTGATAATTACGCGTCGATAACCTTTCCTTTGACCGAGTTGCTTAAAAAGAACAAGTCGTTCAGCTGGAATCCTGAAGCGGAAGAGGCGTTCAAAGTACTTAAGTCAAAGCTAACTTCTTCACCGGTATTAAGCACACCTGATTTTAATAAGAAATTTATTCTGCTCTGCGATGCAAGTCTTTACGGTCTTGGCTGCGTGTTGGCACAAGAGAACGAGGACGGAATCGAGCTACCAGTTGCGTACATGTCGGAGAAGCTAACGAAGGCGCAGCGTAATTACTCTGTAACCGAGCTTGAGTGCCTAGCTGTGATCAAGGGGATTAACAAATTTCGAGCCTATATAGAAGGGCAAGAATTTTGTGTCGTGACCGATCACGCGTCTTTGCAATGGCTTATGAAGCAAAAGGACCTTGCGGGACGCTTAGCCAGGTGGTCGATTCGATTGCAAGGATTTTCATTTACGATAAAGCACAGAAGCGGTTCGCAGAACGTCGTTGCCGACGCTTTGTCGCGTCGAGAAGAAATAGAAGTTTGCGAAGTTGTAGATCCAGGTCCCATAGTTGATTTGTCTTCTAAAGATTTTCAATCGGAAGCGTACCTAGATCTCATTAAACGGATTAGGGAGAATCAGGGCAGGCTACCTGATTTAAAAGTGGTTGATCAGTTTGTCTACAAACGAACCGAGCCGTCTAAGGGCGATGCTCTTCAAGATGCTGAATCATGTAAATTATGGGTGCCGAATTCGTTGACCGAGCAAGTTTTATATCGCGCTCATTATTGTCCTGACTCCGCGCATGTGGGAATGACTAAAATGATAGAGAAACTTAAACGATATTTATTTTGGCCCGGTATGGTGACACAGATTCGAGGCTATGTATCCAATTGTTCAATCTGCAAGTCCACTAAAAGTCCTAACCAGATTTTAAGACCGCCAATGGGTAACCCAACATCTTCCGAACGACCATTTCAAAAACTGTATATGGACCTCTTAGGCCCATACCCTCGTTCTAAAAGTGGCAATATAGGTATCCTGATAATTGTCGATCATTGTACAAAGTTTCACTTCCTGCACCCGCTGCGAAAATTTACATCAGATAAGATTTGCGATTTCTTAGGAAAACATGTGTTCTGTACATTCGGTGTTCCGGAATCTATATTAACGGATAACGGATCCCAATTTAAGTCTGGCTATTTCAAAGCATTCTTAACTCGATTCAGTGTTGCGCACGTGTGTACGGCTATATACTCGCCGCAAGCGAATGCGAGCGAACGAGTCAACCGATCCCTTTTTGGCAGCGATTCGGGCGTACATTGGAGCAGATCACACTAATTGGGATAGGAATTTGGACGAAATTAGCGCATCTCTTAGAGCCAGTGTTCATCGAAGCACGGGGTTTTCCCCATACTTCCTTTGTTTCGGACAGAATATGGTTATGAACGGCCAGGACTATGATCTTTTGAGGAAGCTACAGTCACTAAGGGATGATACCGCTTTTAAAACGCCTGATTTGTTACAATTAGCGCGGAGGCAAGCCAAGGAAAAGATTAGAGAAATACATGCAGCCAATGCAAACGTTTTCGATTTGCGTAGCCGTACCATAAGTTTAAATGTGGGTGACACAGTTTACGCGCGTAGTTTTGCCCAAAGCAACGCAGCGAAAAGGTTTAGTAGCAAATTGGCACCTGTCTTTATCAAGGCGAAAATAGCAAAGAAGATAAGCCACATATATTACGAATTAGTAAACGAGGCCGGTAAACATCTGGGCGTCTATCATCTGAAAGACATTAAAACGTAACCAAAAAACCAGCATCTGCCTGACCTTTTTCAGTTAACGCTTCTGCGAGATGAGACTCTGGTAGAATTAACTGTGGTGTAGGGGTCAGGTTGGCTTTGAAAATAGAAAACCTTACAAGCGTAGAATAACTCAACTTTCATCCCAATTCGTATATACCGCAAGTCAAAAGTTAGGGTAAAGCGTAGATCATACTAGTCGCACTACTCGCACACACAGAGCTTGATCTTCCCTTTCGCCCTTGCGTACAGTCGGTGCGTGCGAAGGAGAATAGAGGAAGAGGAGAAATCAGGAATAGTCCCGTTCATCGCGGCTCGCGAACTTTCCAGTACACGTTGCCAGCGCACTGTCGGGCAGCAGCTCGTTCATTTCGTTTTGTGATCTTTGGCAATCAAGTCATACTTCTGTGAGTCGAATAGAAACTAATTACAAGTCCATTCCCCACGTGGAATTTGAGTACCAATAAAGAGCCACAAACGGAAGTATAAAGAAGAGATCAACATAAATCTGTTTCACCGGCGCGTGAATAGAATTCAGCGGGTATTTATACAGACAGAAAATCTGAAACAGTGGACATAACCTAACAGTGAAAATTTCCATGTAGGCAAAAGGCCGGTCCGTACGCAAGGGGCGCTCACGCTTTCAACTGAATAAAGTGCGAATCTACTACGACCGGCCAAGCGCTACGATTATTGCACTCAGCAAAAGTGTGCCTCAGGCGACACGTGCAGCTGAGACTCCGCAACCCAGAATTGACAGTCGTATTGAGCTTTCCACGTATATCTATAATTTGTTTTCTTTGAATTCCGACCCTGTTCTTACGTTAGTTTTTTTCTTTTCATTTAGCTTGTAATCCATGTGAATGCCTAATATGTACGCCAACACTTATCCCGTTTAATAACAAATAACAACGCTCTTCCAAGTCTAAATCACAGAGCACCTGCATCTTCAATGGGCCCAGCGAAACAGCAGCGAAGGATATATATTCCGTAAGTGACCGCCGATATCGGCTTATATTTTATATGCGAACATTTGTATTTAACCGGGAATTTAAAGCTAGGGCACACATATGAGCATCACATAACTTAGTACGTAAATTTAACTTCGCCCACCTTGAAATTGAAACGAAATTGAAACTGTCAAACTAATCTTGAAATGAATCTGAAATATTATTGAACTGTATACGGTCCGTCGTTGAACAACGCAGTTAATGTCGAGTTTTCTAAATATGAAGTAATGGAGTAATAAAAGACATTTGACAAGGGGTAACAATGAAAATCTATCGTGTTACTAAGGATGGGAGGGTATAGAATGGGGGCAAATAACACCTAAGCCACCCAACACGCTGGTATTTCTCTCTGAATCTGTTTTGTTAGGGTCCGTCCGAATATATCTGATTATCGCCACTATTTTGAAACCAACCATGTAGAATACAGAAAGTGCACTTAAACTTTTCGTAGTAGAACGGGTGTGCTATATAGATGAGGAGGAAAAAACCCACGCCATATCCGACGAGCTTTGTACCGAGCAAATGCAAGAAGTGCACGATGCCAAGTCATCTATACGCTGGAAATTTAACCAATTTCTTGTGAACACCTACTTCGCGGCTACTACAAGATCTGGCTGCAAGAGTTAGGCTGGGATGACAACCTTCCCGCCGAAATGAGCCATAGATGGCAAATGTTCCTGCAAAGTTATTCCGATCTCGATCAAATCCGTATTCCCAGATGGGTCGGTTACCAGCCCCAGGTGAAAATCGAGCTTCACGGTTTCTGTGACGCTTCCCAAAAGGCCTATGGGGCTGCGCTGTATGTCAGGGTTGAAGTCGGTCAGCAGATATTGACTAATCTGCTGACGGCAAAGACTCGGGTGGCCCCTGTGAAAACCGTATCCCTCCCCCGACTCGAGCTATGTGGTGCCCTATTGCTGGCAGATATGGCATCCACCATTCTTCCAAATATGTTGTCAGACAGCTTTGAGATTTTCTGCTGGACAGATTCCACCATTGTCCTGGCATGGTTAAAAAAACCAGCCTGCTCCTGGACCACATTCGTAGCCAACCGCGTAACCAAAATAGCTCAAGCTACAAAGATTGAGAATTGGTCACATGTGCGATCAGAACACAATTCTGCCGACCTAGCTAGTCGCGGCGTGTCCCTGCAAGAGTTGGGCGATAGCACCCTCTGGTGGCATGGGCCCCAATGGCTACAACTGCCCAAACTTCAATGGCCGGAAACTTCGGATCCACACCCAGTCACTGAGTTAGAGCAGCGCGCGGTGAAGGTTCACTTCGTAAAGATCCCCGCTGATGATTTCCTTGAACGTTTCTCCAGACTAGACAAGTCATTACGAGTCCTAGCTTACGTCCAAAGGTTCCTAAATCGCTGTCGGAAGGCTCCGGTAAGTCCCGATAGGCAGCTCAGTAATCGGGAAATCCGGGAAGCTGAGAAAACCTACATAATACTTGCCCAGCGTGAAGAGTACGCGCTCGAGCTTCGATTGTTGCGAAGTAAGAGTTCCATACCCGCATCAAGCCAAATTGCGAATTTATATCCATTTATAGACCAACATGGCCTCTTAAGGTCCTGCAGTATGACGAGCGCCATCCTGTTATACTCCCGTACAGCTGTCGGCTATCTCGTCTGCTTGTCCAATTCATGCACCAGATTACACTTCATGGCGGCAACCAATTGATAGTGCGCTTGGTGCGATCCAAATATTGGATTCCTAAAGGGCAAAGGGAGTGGTAAATTCATGCAAGGTGTGCACCATTTATAAAAAAAGACTGCAAACCAAATTGATGGGCGATTTTCCGACTGATCGAGCCTCTTTTTCCAGGCCATTTACTTACACCGGCGTCGATTATGCCGGCCCCTTTGAAGTTAAAAACTACACAGGGAGAGCATGTCTCATCACTAAGGGATATGTTTGTGTGTTTGTGTGTTTTTCTACGAAGGCCATCCATTTGGAACCCACTTCCGACCTTACAACTGAGAAGTTTCTAGCAGCGTTTGCACGTTTTGTAGCTAGACGAGGTTGTCCTCAGCGGGTCCATTCCGACAACGGCAAAACCTTTGTTGGCGCCTCAAGTCTTCTTTCCCGTGACTTTACGCAAGCGCTAAAAGAGTTGGTGACTGATGCGTTTAGCCATCAGGGACTTGTGTGGCGTTTCATACCCCCAGGAGCTCCTCATATGGGAGGCTTGTGGGAGGCAGGAGTAAAGAGTTTTAAAACTCTGTTTTACAAATCCACGTCCGCTCCCAAGTATACCTTCGAAGAGCTTTCCACGCTTCTTGCCAAGATTGAAGCCTGCCTTAATTCCAGACCGCTTTCTCCAATGTCAGAGGACCCGACAGACTTGCTGGCACTGACGCCAGGCCATTTTCTGATCGGGGGTCCGTTGCTTTCCACGGCGGAGCCTGAAATCAAAGGCGAAGCCAAGTCGATTATAAATCGATGGCAACATCTCAAGGCCCAGCATCAACAATTTAGTTCACGATGGAAAGAAGAGTATCTAAAGGAACTCCACAAGCGCAACAAGTGGCTAAGGCCATCCAGAAATCTGCAAGTCGACGATATGGTAGTCGTTAAGGACGATAACTTGCCATCAAATGACTGGCGGCTCGGCAGAATCGTAGCTGCTATCCCAGGAGCTGATACTAAAGTACGCGTCGTAGATATTCTTACTTCTCGTGGAACTATACGACGTCCGGTCCACAAAGTAGTTCTCCTTCCTATGGAGGCTAAGGCAACCTCCAAATCTCCACAATAATGCCTTCTGTTCCCGCTGTCCACCCCGTAAACATCACTAAAGCGACTCTTTATCTGATTTGTTTGTTGTTTTGCTTTCTCTTCCAAGTAAAGGTTCAGAATGGCTCCTCGTCCTCGTCCACGCACTTCCCAGACCCTTGTCAGCAGATGTTCTCGAGGTATAAAATCCTACCGCTGCCGAGTCTGCCAGGGTATACATCCGCTACGGAAATGCAACCGATTCCTGAGGCTCAGTTCAGTGAAGCGTTTCCGAGCAGTACTGGTAAACAAGTACTGCCACAATTGTTTGGCTCATCAACACTCCGGAGGGAAATATCTCAGTGGCGACGTTTGCAAAAAATGTGGACAGGAGCATCACACTTTGCTCCACATGCACGAGATGCCCGCGATAACTCGCCGATCGCCTTTCCAGCAACGTCGACAGTCGCCTTCCCCGCAACGCCACCAGTCGCCGGCCCCGCAACGTCGCCAGTCTCCGTCCCCGATTCGTCAGCAGTCACCACAGCAGCAGGCATCGGCATCGCAGTATCGATCGTCTGCCCCACCGTGTGGCCCCATCCGTGACCTCGCTCCTGCAGCACAGGAGTATACATATTCTGCCGACGGCCATTGTGGTCATCGACACAGGGGCCAACCAGGTATGAGACGGGCGCGTTCATCGACCCGTGTACCCCCATGAGCAGTATCGTTAGCTCGCTTGCAGAAGCTTTTCGGCTGCCGACCACGCAAGTTGGAGACGAACGAGTGTGCTCAACGATCATCCGGTCGAGGTCGGGCGATTTTAACATGGATATGGTCCTGAAGATCGACAACAGCCTGCGAATCCGAACACCGATTCGTGCGCTGAGCGATGAGGTTCGGGCTAAATTCGATACCATCCGACTAGCCGATGACCAGTTCCATCGTCCAGCCACCATCTCCCTGGTGTTGGGATCCGACGTGTACCCGAAAGTGATCCAACCCGGGTTTCTAAACCTTCATGATGGGCTGCCCGTCGCTCAGAGCACGGCGTTTGGATGGATCGTGTCGGGAGCCTGCCGTCAGTCCTGATGTCCTGCTTCAAGGAACTCTCCCGCAGGGGGGGAGAATGTTCGCGCCAAGCGGCGCTTCCAGTTTCGGGTGAACCGGAACCCTGGAGTCCTAACAGTCGAGAGAACAGTTTTTTCCAGATCCTCGCATCTCGTTCTCTCGCACTGTTAAGTGTCTCCACTCCGCTCTCCAAGCGGCCTCCTGAAACCTCCACCCCGTAGCATTAAGTTAGTTCTAATCTACCAGTGTACGAAAAGAGTGAAGTTCAACAAAAAAGTGAAATAAATTCTACGTAAAGTGAAGATAAAATAATTTTTTATGGACTATATTTTCTAATCATTTGGAGAGCCGCCCTACGTCATTTCAGTCGGATTAATTGGCAAAATATAAAACCCATAGAAAATCACAACTTCCTAACTTAACAAACACCAATGTTATGGCATTTCCGATCGGTCAGTTATATGGCAGCTATAGAATATAGTCGGCCGGTCCTTATGAAATTTGGTAGGTCGGATTGATTGGCTAAATATAAAACCCATAAAAAATCCCAACTTCCTAACTTTACAAACATCTAAGTTATGGCATTTCCAATCGTTCAGTTATATGGCAGCTATAGGATATAGTCGGCCGATCCTTAAGAAATTTAGTAGGTCGGATTAATTGGCAAAATATAAAACCCATAGAAAATCACAACTTCCTAACTTTACAAACACCAGCAATAAGATATAGTCGGCCGATCCTTATGAAATTTGATATGTCGGATTGATTGGCCAAAAATAAAACCCATAGAAAATCCCAACTTCCTAACTTAACAAACACCAAAGTTATGGCATTTCCGATCAATCAGTTATATGGCGGCTATAGGATATAGTCGGCCGATCCTTATGATGTTTCGTAGGTCGGATTGATTGGCCAAATAAAAAACCCAATACATAATCCCAATTTCCTAACTTTAAAAACACCAATCTTATGGCATTTCCGATCGTTCAGTTATATGGCAGCTATAGAATATAGTCGGCCGATCCTTATGAAATTTAGTAGGTCGGATTAATTGGCAAAATATAAAACCCATAGAAAATCACAACTTCCTAACTTAACAAACACCAAAGTTATGGCATTTCCGATCGGTCAGTTATATGGCAGCTATAGAATATAGTCGGCCGGTCCTTATGAAATTTGGTAGGTCGGATTGATTGGCTAAATATAAAACCCATAAAAAATTCCAACTTCCTAACTTTACAAACATCTAAGTTATGGCATTTCCAATCGTTCAGTTATATGGCAGCTATAGGATATAGTCGGCCGATCCTTATGAAATTTAGTAGGTCGGATTAATTGGCAAAATATAAAACCCATAGAAAATCACAACTTCCTAACTTTACAAACACCAGCTATAAGATATAGTCGGCCGATCCTTATGAAATTTGATATGTCGGATTGATTGGCCAAAAATAAAACCCATAGAAAATCCCAACTTCCTAACTTAACAAACACCAAAGTTATGGCATTTCCGATCAATCAGTTATATGGCGGCTATAGGATATAGTCGGCCGATCCTTATGATGTTTCGTAGGTCGGATTGATTGGCCAAATAAAAAACCCAATACAAAATCCCAATTTCCTAACTTTAAAAACACCAATGTTATGGCATTTCCGATCGTTCAGTTATATGGCAGCTATAGAATATAGTCGGCCGATCCTTATGAAATTTGATATGTCGGATTGATTGGCCAAAGATAAAACCCATAGAAAATCCCAACTTCCTAACTTAACAAACACCAAAGTTATGGCATTTGCGATCGATCAGTTATATGGCAGCTATAGAATATAGTCGGCCGTAGGTCCTTATGAAATTTGGTAGGTCGGATTGATTGGCTAAATATAAAACCCATAAAAAATCCCAACTTCCTAACTTTACAAACATCTAAGTTATGGCATTTCCAATCGTTCAGTTATATGGCAGCTATAGGATATAGTCGGCCGATCCTTAAGAAATTTAGTAGGTCGGATTAATTGGCAAAATATAAAACCCATAGAAAATCACAACTTCCTAACTTTACAAACACCAGCTATAAGATATAGTCGGCCGATCCTTATGAAATTTGATATGTCGGATTGATTGGCCAAAAATAAAACCCATAGAAAATCCCAACTTCCTAACTTAACAAACACCAAAGTTATGGCATTTCCGATCAATCAGTTATATGGCGGCTATAGGATATAGTCGGCCGATCCTTATGATGTTTCGTAGGTCGGATTGATTGGCCAAATAAAAAACCCAATACATAATCCCAATTTCCTAACTTTAAAAACACCAATCTTATGGCATTTCCGATCGTTCAGTTATATGACAGCTATAGAATATAGTCGGCCGATCCTTATGAAATTTAGTAGGTCGGATTAATTGGCAAAATATAAAACCCATAGAAAATCACAACTTCCTAACTTAACAAACACCAAAGTTATGGCATTTCCGATCGGTCAGTTATATGGCAGCTATAGAATATAGTCGGCCGGTCCTTATGAAATTTGGTAGGTCGGATTGATTGGCTAAATATAAAACCCATAAAAAATCCCAACTGCCTAACTTTACAAACATCTAAGTTATGGCATTTCCAATCGTTCAGTTATATGGCAGCTATAGGATATAGTCGGCCGATCCTTATGAAATTTAGTAGGTCGGATTAATTGGCAAAATATAAAACCCATAGAAAATCACAACTTCCTAACTTTACAAACACCAGCTATAAGATATAGTCGGCCGATCCTTATGAAATTTGATATGTCGGATTGATTGGCCAAAAATAAAACCCATAGAAAATCCCAACTTCCTAACTTAACAAACACCAAAGTTATGGCATTTCCGATCAATCAGTTATATGGCGGCTATAGGATATAGTCGGCCGATCCTTATGATGTTTCGTAGGTCGGATTGATTGGCCAAATAAAAAACCCAATACAAAATCCCAATTTCCTAACTTTAAAAACACCAATGTTATGGCATTTCCGATCGTTCAGTTATATGGCAGCTATAGAATATAGTCGGCCGATCCTTATGAAATTTGACATGTCGGATTGATTGGCCAAAGATAAAACCCATAGAAAATCCCAACTTCCTAACTTAACAAACACCAAAGTTATGGCATTTCCGATCGGTCAGTTATATGGCAGCTATAGAATATAGTCGGCCGGTCCTTATGAAATTTAGTAGATCGGATTAATTGGCCAAATATAAAATTCATAGAAAATCACAACTTCCTAACTTTACAAACATTAGCTATAGGATATAGTCGGCCGATCCTTATGAAATTTGATATGTCGGATTGATTGGCCATAAATAAAACCCATAGAAAATCCCAACTTCCTTACTTAACAAACACCAAAGTAATGGCATTTCCGATCAATCAGATATATGCTGGCTATAGGATATAGTCGGCCGATCCTTATGATGTTTCGTAGGTCCGATTGATTGGCCAAATAAAAAACCCAGTTCAAAATCCCAATTTCCTAACTTTAAAAACACCAATGTTATGGCATTTCCGATCGTTCAGTTATATGGAAGCTATAGAATATAGTCGGCCGATCCTTATAAAATTTGATATGTCGGATTGATTGGCCAAAGATAAAACCCATAGAAAATCCCAACTTCCTAACTTAACAAACACCAAAGTTATGGCATTTCCGATCGGTCAGTTATATGGCAGCTATAGAATATAGTCGGCCGGTCCTTATGAAATTTAGTAGATCGGATTAATTGGCCAAATATAAAATTCATAGAAAATCACAACTTCCTAACTTTACAAACATTAGCTATAGGATATAGTCGGCCGATCCTTATGAAATTTGATATGTCGGATTGATTGGCCATAAATAAAACCCATAGAAAATCCCAACTTCCTTACTTAACAAACACCAAAGTAATGGCATTTCCGATCAATCAGTTATATGCTGGCTATAGGATATAGTCGGCCGATCCTTATGATGTTTCGTAGGTCCGATTGATTGGCGAAATAAAAAACCCAGTTCAAAATCCCAATTTCCTAACTTTAAAAACACCAATGTTATGGCATTTCCGATCGTTCAGTTATATGGAAGCTATAGAATATAGTCGGCCGATCCTTATAAAATTTGATATGTCGGATTGATTGGCCAAAGATAAAACCCATAGAAAATCCCAACTTCCTAACTTTACAAACACCAGCTATAAGATATAGTCGGCCGATCCTTATGAAATTTGATATGTCGGATTGATTGGCCAAAAATAAAACCCATAGAAAATTCCAACTTCCTAACTTAACAAACACCAAAGTTATGGCATTTCCGATCAATCAGTTATATGGCGGCTATAGGATATAGTCGGCCGATCCTTATGAAATTTAGTAGGTCGGATTAATTGGCAAAATATAAAACCCATAGAAAATCACAACCTCCTAACTTTACAAATACCAGCTATAAAATATATAGTCGGCCGATCCTTATGAAATTTGATATGTCGGATTGATTGGCCAAAAATAAAACCCATAGAAAATCCCAACTTCCTAACTTAACAAACACCAAAGTTATGGCATTTCCGATCAATCAGTTATATGGCGGCTATAGGATATAGTCGGCCGATCCTTATGATGTTTCGTAGGTCGGATTGATTGGCCAAATAAAAAACCCAATACAAAATCCCAATTTCCTAACTTTAAAAACACCAATGTTATGGCATTTCCGATCGTTCAGTTATATGGCAGCTATAGAATATAGTCGGCCGATCCTTATGAAATTTGATATGTCGGATTGATTGGCCAAAGATAAAACCCATAGAAAATCCCAACTTCCTAACTTAACAAACACCAAAGTTATGGCATTTCCGATCGGTCAGTTATATGGCAGCTATAGAATATAGTCGGGCGGTCCTTATGAAATTTAGTAGATCGGATTAATTGGCCAAATATAAAATTCATAGAAAATCACAACTTCCTCACTTTACAAACATTAGCTATAGGTAATAGTCGGCCGATCCTTATGAAATTTGATATGTCGGATTGATTGGCCATAAATAAAACCCATAGAAAATCCCAACTTCCTTACTTAACAAACACCAAAGTAATGGCATTTCCGATCAATCAGTTATATGGTGGCTATAGGATATAGTCGGCCGATCCTTATGATGTTTCGTAGGTCCGATTGATTGGCCAAATAAAAAACCCAATACAAAATCCCAATTTCCTAACTTTAAAAACACCAATGTTATGGCATTTCCGATCGTTCAGTTATATGGAAGCTATAGAATATAGTCGGCCGATCCTTATGAAATTTGATATGTCGGATTGATTGGCCAAAGATAAAACCCATAGAAAATCCCAACTTCCTAACTTAACAAACACCAAAGTTATGGCATTTCCGATCGGTCAGTTATATGGCAGCTATAGAATATAGTCGGCCGATCCTTATGAAATTTGATATGTCGGATTGATTGGCCAAAGATAAGACCCATAAAAAATCCCAACTTCCTAACTTTACAAACATCTAAGTAATGGCATTTCCAATCGTTCAGTTATATGGCTGCTATAGGATATAGTCGGCCGATCCTTATGAAATTTAGTAGGTCGGATTAATTGGCAAAATATAAAACCCATAGAAAATCACAACTTCCTAACTTTACAAACACCAGCTATAGGATATAGTCGGCCGATCCTTATGAAATTTGATATGTCGGATTGATTGGCCAAAAATAAAACCCATAGAAAATCCCAACTTCATAACTTAACAAACACCAAAGTTATGGCATTTCCTTTCAATCAGTTATATGGCGGCTATAGGATATAGTCGGTCGATCCTTATGATGTTTGGTAGGTCGGATTGATTGGCCAAATAAAAAACCCACACAAAATCCCAATTTCCTAACTTGAAAAACACCAAAGTTATGGCATTTCCGATCGTTCAGTTATATAGCAGCTATAGAATATAGTCGGCCGATCCTTATGAAATGTGATATGTCAGATTGATTGGCCAAAGATAAAACCCATAGAATATCCCAACTTCCTAACTTAACAAACACCAAAGTTATGGCATTTCCGATCCTTATGATGTTTGGTAGGTCAGATTGATTGGCCAAATAAAAAACCCATACAAAATCCCAACTTCCTAACTTAAAAAACACCAAAGTTATGGCATTTCCAATCGTTCAGGTATATGACAGCTTTAAAATATATAGTCGGCCGATCCTTATGAAATTTGGTAGGTCGGATTGATTAGCCAAATATAAAACCCATAGAAAATCCCAACTTCCTAACTTTACAAACACCAATGTAATGGCATTTCCGATCGTTCAGTTATATGGCAGCTATAGAATATAGTCGGCCGGTCCGTATTAAATTTGGTAGGTCGGATTGATTGGCCAAATATAAAACCCATAGAAAATCACAACTTCCTAACTTTACAAACACCAGCTTTTAGATATAGTCGGCCGATCCTTATGAAATTTGATATGGCGGATTGATTGGCCAAAAATAAAACCCATAGAAAATCCCAACTTCCTAACTTTACAAACACCAATGTTATGGCATTTCCGATCGTTCAGCTTTATGGCAGCTATAGAATATAGTCGGCCGGTCCTTATTAAATTTGGTAGGTCGGATTGATTGGCCAAATATAAAACCCATAGAAAATCACAACTTCCTAACTTTACAAACACCAGCTATTGGATATAGTCGGCCGATCCTTATGAAATTTGATATGTCGGATTGATTGGCCAAAAATAAAACCCATAGAAAACTCAACTTCCTAACTTAACAAACACCAAAGTTATGGCTTTTCCGATCAATCAGTTATATGGCGGCTACAGGATATAGTCGCCCGATCCTTATGATGTTTGGTAGGTCGGATTGATTGGCCAAATAAAAAACCCACACAAAATCCCAATTTCCTAACTTGAAAAACACCAAAGTTATGGCATTTCCGATCGTTCAGTTATATAGCACCTATAGAATATAGTCGGCCGATCCTTATGAAATTTGATATGTCAGATTGATTGGGC
Source organism: Drosophila carrolli (assembly GCA_018152295.1). Classification (NCBI taxonomy): domain Eukaryota; kingdom Metazoa; phylum Arthropoda; class Insecta; order Diptera; family Drosophilidae; genus Drosophila; species Drosophila carrolli. Next base: position 112,432 of record JAECXJ010000068.1, on the reverse strand, counting down.
AAAGATAAAACCCATAGAATATCCCAACTTCCTAACTTAACAAACACCAAAGTTATGGCATTTCCGATCGTTCAGTTATATGGCGGCTATAGAATATAGTCGGCCGATCCTTATGATGTTTGGTAGGTCAGATTGATTGGCCAAATAAAAAACCCATACAAAATCCCAACTTCCTAACTTAAAAACACCAAAGTTATGGCATTTCCAATCGTTCAGGTATATGACAGCTTTAAAATATATAGTCGGCCGATCCTTATGAAATTTAGTAGGTCGGATTAATTGGCCAAATATAAAACCCATAGAAAATCCCAACATCCTAACTTAACAAACACCAAAGTTATGGCATTTCCGATCGTTCAGTTATATGGCAGCTATAGAATATAGTCGGCCGGTCCTTATTAAATTTGGTAGGTCGGATTGATTGGCCAAATATAAAACCCATAGAAAATCACAACTTCCTAACTTTACAAACACCAGCTATTGGATATAGTCGGCCGATCCTTATGAAATTTGATATGTCGGATTGATTGGCCAAAAATAAAACCCATAGAAAATCCCAACTTCCTAACTTAACAAACACCAAAGTTATGGCTTTTCCGATCAATCAGTTATATGGCGGCTACAGGATATAGTCGCCCGATCCTTATGATGTTTGGTAGGTCGGATTGATTGGCCAAATAAAAAACCCATACAAAATCCCAACTTCCTAACTTAAAAAACACCAAAGTTATGGCATTTCCAATCGTTCAGTTATATGACAGCTTTGAAATATATATTCGGCAGATACTTATGAAATTTAGTAGGTCGGATAAATTGGCCAAACATAAAACCCATAGAAAATCCAAACTTCCTAACTCTACAAACATCAAAGTTATGGCATTTCCGATCGTTCAGTTATATGGCAGCTATAGGATATAGTCGGCCGATCCTTATGAAATTTAGTAGGTTAACCAACACCAAAATTATGGCTTTTCCGATCAATCAGTTATATTTCGGCTATAGGATATAGTCGGCCGATCCTTATGAAATTTGATATGTCGGATTGATTGGCCAAAGATAAGACCCATAAAAAATCCCAACTTCCTAACTTTACAAACATCTAAGTAATGGCATTTCCAATCGTTCAGTTATATGGCAGCTATAGGATATAGTCGGCCGATCCTTATGAAATTTAGTAGGTCGGATTAATTGGCAAAATATAAAACCCATAGAAAATCACAACTTCCTAACTTTACAAACACCGGCTATAGGATATAGTCGGCCGATCCTATGAAATTTGATATGTCGGATTGATTGGCCAAAAATAAAACCCATAGAAAATCCCAACTTCATAACTTAACAAACACCAAAGTTATGGCATTTCCGATCGTTCAGTTATATGGCGGCTATAGGATATAGTCGGTCGATCCTTATGATGTTTGGTAGGTCGGATTGATTGGCCAAATAAAAAACCCACACAAAATCCCAATTTCCTAACTTGAAAAACACCAAAGTTATGGCATTTCCGATCGTTCAGTTATATAGCAGCTATAGAATATAGTCGGCCGATCTTTATGAAATTTGATATGTCAGATTGATTGGCCAAAGATAAAACCCATAGAATATCCCAACTTCCTAACTTAACAAACACCAAAGTTATGGCATTTCCGATCGTTCAGTTATATGGCGGCTATAGAATATAGTCGGCCGATCCTTATGATGTTTGGTAGGTCAGATTGATTGGCCAAATAAAAAACCCATACAAAATCCCAACTTCCTAACTTAAAAAACACCAAAGTTATGGCATTTCCAATCGTTCAGGTATATAACAGCTTTAAAATATATAGACGGCCGATCCTTATGAAATTTAGTAGGTCGGATTAATTGGCCAAATATAAAACCCATAGAAAATCCCAACATCCTAACTTAACAAACACCAAAGTTATGGCATTTCCGATCGTTCAGTTATATGGCAGCTATAGGATATAGTCGGCCGATCCTTATGAAATTTAGTAGGTCGGATTAATTGGCAAAATATAAAACCCATAGAAAATCACAACTTCCTAACTTTACAAACACCGGCTATAGGATATAGTCGGCCGATCCTTATGAAATTTGATATGTCGGATTGATTGGCCAAAAATAAAACCCATAGAAAATCCCAACTTCATAACTTAACAAACACCAAAGTTATGGCATTTCCGATCGTTCAGTTATATGGCGGCTATAGGATATAGTCGGTCGATCCTTATGATGTTTGGTAGGTCGGATTGATTGGCCAAATAAAAAACCCACACAAAATCCCAATTTCCTAACTTGAAAAACACCAAAGTTATGGCATTTCCGATCGTTCAGTTATATAGCAGCTATAGAATATAGTCGGCCGATCTTTATGAAATTTGATATGTCAGATTGATTGGCCAAAGATAAAACCCATAGAATATCCCAACTTCCTAACTTAACAAACACCAAAGTTATGGCATTTCCGATCGTTCAGTTATATGGCGGCTATAGAATATAGTCGGCCGATCCTTATGATGTTTGGTAGGTCAGATTGATTGGCCAAATAAAAAACCCATACAAAATCCCAACTTCCTAACTTAAAAAACACCAAAGTTATGGCATTTCCAATCGTTCAGGTATATAACAGCTTTAAAATATATAGACGGCCGATCCTTATGAAATTTAGTAGGTCGGATTAATTGGCCAAATATAAAACCCATAGAAAATCCCAACATCCTAACTTAACAAACACCAAAGTTATGGCATTTCCGATCGTTCAGTTATATGGCAGCTATAGAATATAGTCGGCCGGTCCTTATTAAATTTGGTAGGTCGGATTGATTGGCCAAATATAAAACCCATAGAAAATCACAACTTCCTAACTTTACAAACACCAGCTATTGGATATAGTCGGCCGATCCTTATGAAATTTGATATGTCGGATTGATTGGCCAAAAATAAAACCCATAGAAAATCCCAACTTCCTAACTTAACAAACACCAAAGTTATGGCTTTTCCGATCAATCAGTTATATGGCGGCTACAGGATATAGTCGCCCGATCCTTATGAAATTTAGTAGGTCGGATTAATTGGCCAAATATAAAACCCATAGAAAATCCCAACAACCTAACTTAACAAACACCAAAGTTATGGCATTTCCGATCGTTCAGTTATATGGCAGCTATAGAATATAGTCGGCCGGTCCTTATTAAATTTGGTAGGTCGGATTGATTGGCCAAATATAAAACCCATAGAAAATCCAAACTTCCTAACTTTACAAACACCAATGTAATGGCATTTCCGATCGTTCAGTTATATGGCAGCTATAGAATATAGTCGGCCGGTCCGTATTAAATTTGGTATGTCGGATTGATTGGCCAAATATAAAACCCATAGAAAATCACAACTTCCTAACTTTACAAACACCAGCTTTTAGATATAGTCGGCCGATCCTTATGAAATTTGATATGTCGGATTGATTGGCCAAAAATAAAACCCATAGAAAATCCCAACTTCCTAACTTTACAAACACCAATGTTATGGCATTTCCGATCGTTCAGTTATATGGCAGCTATAGAATATAGTCGGCCGGTCCTTATTAAATTTGGTAGGTCGGATTGATTGGCCAAATATAAAACCCATAGAAAATCACAACTTCCTAACCTTACAAACACCAGCTATTGGATATAGTCGGCCGATCCTTATGAAATTTGATATGTCGGATTGATTGGCCAAAAATAAAACCCATAGAAAATCCCAACTTCCTAACTTAACAAACACCAAAGTTATGGCTTTTCCGATCAATCAGTTATATGGCGGCTACAGGATATAGTCGCCCGATCCTTATGATGTTTGGTAGGTCGGATTGATTGGCCAAATAAAAAACCCATACAAAATCCCAACTTCCTAACTTAAAAAACACCAAAGTTATGGCATTTCCAATCGTTCAGTTATATGACAGCTTTGAAATATATATTCGGCAGATACTTATGAAATTTAGTAGGTCGGATAAATTGGCCAAACATAAAACCCATAGAAAATCCCAACTTCCTAACTTAACAAACACCAAAGTTATGGCATTTCCGATCGTTCAGTTATATGGCAGCTATAGAATATAGTCGGCCGGTCCGTATTAAATTTGGTATGTCGGATTGATTGGCCAAAGATAAAACCCATAGAAAATCCCAACTTCCTAACTTTACAAACACCAGCTATAAGATATAGTCGGCCGATCCTTATGAAATTTGATATGTCGGATTGATTGGCCAAAAATAAAACCCATAGAAAATCCCAACTTCCTAACTTAACAAACACCAAAGTTATGGCATTTCCGATCAATCAGTTATATGGCGGCTATAGGATATAGTCGGCCGATCCTTATGAAATTTAGTAGGTCGGATTAATTGGCAAAATATAAAACCCATAGAAAATCACAACCTCCTAACTTTACAAATACCAGCTATAGGATATAGTCGGCCGATCCTTATGAAATTTGATATGTCGGATTGATTGGCCAAAAATAAAACCCATAGAAAATCCCAACTTCCTAACTTAACAAACACCAAAGTTATGGCATTTCCGATCAATCAGTTATATGGCGGCTATAGGATATAGTCGGCCGATCCTTATGATGTTTCGTAGGTCGGATTGATTGGCCAAATAAAAAACCCAATACAAAATCCCAATTTCCTAACTTTAAAAACACCAATGTTATGGCATTTCCGATCGTTCAGTTATATGGCAGCTATAGAATATAGTCGGCCGATCCTTATGAAATTTGATATGTCGGATTGATTGGCCAAAGATAAAACCCATAGAAAATCCCAACTTCCTAACTTAACAAACACCAAAGTTATGGCATTTCCGATCGGTCAGTTATATGGCAGCTATAGAATATAGTCGGCCGGTCCTTATGAAATTTAGTAGATCGGATTAATTGGCCAAATATAAAATTCATAGAAAATCACAACTTCCTCACTTTACAAACATTAGCTATAGGTAATAGTCGGCCGATCCTTATGAAATTTGATATGTCGGATTGATTGGCCATAAATAAAACCCATAGAAAATCCCAACTTCCTTACTTAACAAACACCAAAGTAATGGCATTTCCGATCAATCAGTTATATGGTGGCTATAGGATATAGTCGGCCGATCCTTATGATGATTCGTAGGTCCGATTGATTGGCCAAATAAAAAAACCAATACAAAATCCCAATTTCCTAACTTTAAAAACACCAATGTTATGGCATTTCCGATCGTTCAGTTATATGGCAGCTATAGAATATAGTCGGCCGGTCCTTATTAAATTTGGTAGGTCGGATTGATTGGCCAAATATAAAACCCATAGAAAATCCAAACTTCCTAACTTTACAAACACCAATGTAATGGCATTTCCGATCGTTCAGTTATATGGCAGCTATAGAATATAGTCGGCCGGTCCGTATTAAATTTGGTATGTCGGATTGATTGGCCAAATATAAAACCCATAGAAAATCACAACTTCCTAACTTTACAAACACCAGCTTTTAGATATAGTCGGCCGATCCTTATGAAATTTGATATGTCGGATTGATTGGCCAAAAATAAAACCCATAGAAAATCCCAACTTCCTAACTTTACAAACACCAATGTTATGGCATTTCCGATCGTTCAGTTATATGGCAGCTATAGAATATAGTCGGCCGGTCCTTATTAAATTTGGTAGGTCGGATTGATTGGCCAAATATAAAACACATAGAAAATCACAACTTCCTAACCTTACAAACACCAGCTATTGGATATAGTCGGCCGATCCTTATGAAATTTGATATGTCGGATTGATTGGCCAAAAATAAAACCCATAGAAAATCCCAACTTCCTAACTTAACAAACACCAAAGTTATGGCTTTTCCGATCAATCAGTTATATGGCGGCTACAGGATATAGTCGCCCGATCCTTATGATGTTTGGTAGGTCGGATTGATTGGCCAAATAAAAAACCCATACAAAATCCCAACTTCCTAACTTAAAAAACACCAAAGTTATGGCATTTCCAATCGTTCAGTTATATGACAGCTTTGAAATATATATTCGGCAGATACTTATGAAATTTAGTAGGTCGGATAAATTGGCCAAACATAAAACCCATAGAAAATCCCAACTTCCTAACTTAACAAACACCAAAGTTATGGCATTTCCGATCGTTCAGTTATATGGCAGCTATAGAATATAGTCGGCCGGTCCGTATTAAATTTGGTATGTCGGATTGATTGGCCAAAGATAAAACCCATAGAAAATCCCAACTTCCTAACTTTACAAACACCAGCTATAAGATATAGTCGGCCGATCCTTATGAAATTTGATATGTCGGATTGATTGGCCAAAAATAAAACCCATAGAAAATCCCAACTTCCTAACTTAACAAACACCAAAGTTATGGCATTTCCGATCAATCAGTTATATGGCGGCTATAGGATATTGTCGGCCGATCCTTATGAAATTTAGTAGGTCGGATTAATTGGCAAAATATAAAACCCATAGAAAATCACAACCTCCTAACTTTACAAATACCAGCTATAGGATATAGTCGGCCGATCCTTATGAAATTTGATATGTCGGATTGATTGGCCAAAAATAAAACCCATAGAAAATCCCAACTTCCTAACTTAACAAACACCAAAGTTATGGCATTTCCGATCAATCAGTTATATGGCGGCTATAGGATATAGTCGGCCGATCCTTATGATGTTTCGTAGGTCGGATTGATTGGCCAAATAAAAAACCCAATACAAAATCCCAATTTCCTAACTTTAAAAACACCAATGTTATGGCATTTCCGATCGTTCAGTTATATGGCAGCTATAGAATATAGTCGGCCGATCCTTATGAAATTTGATATGTCGGATTGATTGGCCAAAGATAAAACCCATAGAAAATCCCAACTTCCTAACTTAACAAACACCAAAGTTATGGCATTTCCGATCGGTCAGTTATATGGCAGCTATAGAATATAGTCGGCCGGTCCTTATGAAATTTAGTAGATCGGATTAATTGGCCAAATATAAAATTCATAGAAAATCACAACTTCCTCACTTTACAAACATTAGCTATAGGTAATAGTCGGCCGATCCTTATGAAATTTGATATGTCGGATTGATTGGCCATAAATAAAACCCATAGAAAATCCCAACTTCCTTACTTAACAAACACCAAAGTAATGGCATTTCCGATCAATCAGTTATATGGTGGCTATAGGATATAGTCGGCCGATCCTTATGATGATTCGTAGGTCCGATTGATTGGCCAAATAAAAAAACCAATACAAAATCCCAATTTCCTAACTTTAAAAACACCAATGTTATGGCATTTCCGATCGTTCAGTTATATGGAAGCTATAGAATATAGTCGGCCGATCCTTATGAAATTTGATATGTCGGATTGATTGGCCAAAGATAAAACCCATAGAAAATCCCAACTTCCTAACTTAACAAACACCAAAGTTATGGCATTTCCGATCGGTCAGTTATATGGCAGCTATAGAATATAGTCGGCCGATCCTTATGAAATTTGATATGTCAGATTGATTGGCCAAAGATAAGACCCATAAAAAATCCCAACTTCCTAACTTTACAAACATCTAAGTAATGGCATTTCCAATCGTTCAGTTATATGGCAGCTATAGGATATAGTCGGCCGATCCTTATGAAATTTAGTAGGTCGGATTAATTGGCAAAATATAAAACCCATAGAAAATCACAACTTCCTAATTTTACAAACACCAGCTATAGGATATAGTCGGCCGATCCTTATGAAATTTGATAAGTCGGATTGATTGGCCAAAAATAAAACCCATAGAAAATCCCAACTTCATAACTTAACAAACACCAAAGTTATGGCATTTCCTTTCAATCAGTTATATGGCGGCTATAGGATATAGTCGGTCGATCCTTATGATGTTTGGTAGGTCGGATTGATTGGCCAAATAAAAAACCCACACAAAATCCCAATTTCCTAACTTGAAAAACACCAAAGTTATGGCATTTCCGATCGTTCAGTTATATAGCAGCTATAGAATATAGTCGGCCGATCCTTATGAAATGTGATATGTCAGATTGATTGGCCAAAGATAAAACCCATAGAATATCCCAACTTCCTAACTTAACAAACACCAAAGTTATGGCATTTCCGATCGTTCAGTTATATGGCGGCTATAGTATATAGTCGGCCGATCCTTATGATGTTTGGTAGGTCAGATTGATTGGCCAAATAAAAAACCCATACAAAATCCCAACTTCCTAACTTAAAAAACACCAAAGTTATGGCATTTCCAATCGTTCAGGTATATGACAGCTTTAAAATATATAGTCGGTCGATCCTTATGAAATTTAGTAGCTCGGATTAATTGGCCAAATATAAAACCCATAGAAAATCCCAACATCCTAACTTAACAAACACCAAAGTTATGGCATTTCCGATCGTTCAGTTATATGGCAGCTATAGAATATAGTCGGCCGGTCCTTATTAAATTTGGTAGGTCGGATTGATTAGCCAAATATAAAACCCATAGAAAATCCCAACTTCCTAACTTTACAAACACCAATGTAATGGCATTTCCGATCGTTCAGTTATATGGCAGCTATAGAATATAGTCGGCCGGTCCGTATTAAATTTGGTAGGTCGGATTGATTGGCCAAATATAAAACCCATAGAAAATCACAACTTCCTAACTTTACAAACACCAGCTATTGGATATAGTCGGCCGATCCTTATGAAATTTGATATGGCGGATTGATTGGCCAAAAATAAAACCCATAGAAAATCCCAACTTCCTAACTTTACAAACACCAATGTTATGGCATTTCCGATCGTTCAGCTTTATGGCAGCTATAGAATATAGTCGGCCGGTCCTTATTAAATTTGGTAGGTCGGATTGATTGGCCAAATATAAAACCCATAGAAAATCACAACTTCCTAACTTTACAAACACCAGCTATTGGATATAGTCGGCCGATCCTTATGAAATTTGATATGTCGGATTGATTGGCCAAAAATAAAACCCATAGAAAACTCAACTTCCTAACTTAACAAACACCAAAGTTATGGCTTTTCCGATCAATCAGTTATATGGCGGCTACAGGATATAGTCGCCCGATCCTTATGATGTTTGGTAGGTCGGATTGATTGGCCAAATAAAAAACCCACACAAAATCCCAATTTCCTAACTTGAAAAACACCAAAGTTATGGCATTTCCGATCGTTCAGTTATATAGCACCTATAGAATATAGTCGGCCGATCCTTATGAAATTTGATATGTCAGATTGATTGGGCAAAGATAAAACCCATAGAATATCCCAACTTCCTAACTTAACAAACACCAAAGTTATGGCATTTCCGATCGTTCAGTTATATGGCGGCTATAGAATATAGTCGGCCGATCCTTATGATGTTTGGTAGGTCGGATTGATTGGCCAAATAAAAAACCCATACAAAATCCCAACTTCCTAACTTAAAAAACACCAAAGTTATGGCATTTCCAATCGTTCAGTTATATGACAGCTTTGAAATATATATTCGGCAGATACTTATGAAATTTAGTAGCTCGGATTAATTGGCCAAATATAAAACCCATAGAAAATCCCAACATCCTAACTTAACAAACAACAAAGTTATGGCATTTCCGATCGTTCAGTTATATGGCAGCTATAGAATATAGTCGGCCGGTCCTTATTAAATTTGGTAGGTCGGATTGATTGGCCAAATATAAAACCCATAGAAAATCACAACTTCCTAACTTTACAAACACCAGCTATTGGATATAGTCGGTCGATCCTTATGAAATTTGATATGTCGGATTGATTGGCCAAAAATAAAACCCATAGAAAATCCCAACTTCCTAACTTAACAAACACCAAAGTTATGGCTTTTCCGATCAATCAGTTATATGGCGGCTACAGGATATAGTCGCCCGATCCTTATGATGTTTGGTAGGTCGGATTGATTGGCCAAATAAAAAACCCATACAAAATCCCAACTTCCTAACTTAAAAAACACCAAAGTTATGGCATTTCCAATCGTTCAGTTATATGACAGCTTTGAAATATATATTCGGCAGATACTTATGAAATTTAGTAGCTCGGATTAATTGGCCAAATATAAAACCCATAGAAAATCCCAACATCCTAACTTAACAAACACCAAAGTTATGGCATTTCCGATCGTTCAGTTATATGGCAGCTATAGAATATAGTCGGCCGGTCCTTATTAAATTTGGTAGGTCGGATTGATTAGCCAAATATAAAACCCATAGAAAATCCCAACTTCCTAACTTTACAAACACCAATGTAATGGCATTTCCGATCGTTCAGTTATATGGCAGCTATAGAATATAGTCGGCCGGTCCGTATTAAATTTGGTAGGTCGGATTGATTGGCCAAATATAAAACCCATAGAAAATCACAACTTCCTAACTTTACAAACACCAGCTTTTAGATATAGTCGGCCGATCCTTATGAAATTTGATATGGCGGATTGATTGGCCAAAAATAAAACCCATAGAAAATCCCAACTTCCTAACTTTACAAACACCAATGTTATGGCATTTCCGATCGTTCAGCTTTATGGCAGCTATAGAATATAGTCGGCCGGTCCTTATTAAATTTGGTAGGTCGGATTGATTGGCCAAATATAAAACCCATAGAAAATCACAACTTCCTAACTTTACAAACACCAGCTATTGGATATAGTCGGCCGATCCTTATGAAATTTGATATGTCGGATTGATTGGCCAAAAATAAAACCCATAGAAAACTCAACTTCCTAACTTAACAAACACCAAAGTTATGGCTTTTCCGATCAATCAGTTATATGGCGGCTACAGGATATAGTCGCCCGATCCTTATGATGTTTGGTAGGTCGGATTGATTGGCCAAATAAAAAACCCACACAAAATCCCAATTTCCTAACTTGAAAAACACCAAAGTTATGGCATTTCCGATCGTTCAGTTATATAGCACCTATAGAATATAGTCGGCCGATCCTTATGAAATTTGATATGTCAGATTGATTGGGCAAAGATAAAACCCATAGAATATCCCAACTTCCTAACTTAACAAACACCAAAGTTATGGCATTTCCGATCGTTCAGTTATATGGCGGCTATAGAATATAGTCGGCCGATCCTTATGATGTTTGGTAGGTCAGATTGATTGGCCAAATAAAAACCCTTACAAAATCCCAACTTCCTAACTTAAAAAACACCAAAGTTATGGCATTTCCAATCGTTCAGGTATATGACAGCTTTAAAATATATAGTCGGCCGATCCTTATGAAATTTAGTAGGTCGGATTAATTGGCCAAATATAAAACCCATAGAAAATCCCAACATCCTAACTTAACAAACACCAAAGTTATGGCATTTCCGATCGTTCAGTTATATGGCAGCTATAGAATATAGTCGGCCGGTCCTTATTAAATTTGGTAGGTCGGATTGATTGGCCAAATATAAAACCCATAGAAAATCACAACTTCCTAACTTTACAAACACCAGCTATTGGATATAGTCGGTCGATCCTTATGAAATTTGATATGTCGGATTGATTGGCCAAAAATAAAACCCATAGAAAATCCCAACTTCCTAACTTAACAAACACCAAAGTTATGGCTTTTCCGATCAATCAGTTATATGGCGGCTACAGGATATAGTCGCCCGATCCTTATGATGTTTGGTAGGTCGGATTGATTGGCCAAATAAAAAACCCATACAAAATCCCAACTTCCTAACTTAAAAAACACCAAAGTTATGGCATTTCCAATCGTTCAGTTATATGACAGCTTTGAAATATATATTCGGCAGATACTTATGAAATTTAGTAGGTCGGATAAATTGGCCAAACATAAAACCCATAGAAAATCCCAACTTCCTAACTTAACAAACACCAAAGTTATGGCATTTCCGATCGTTCAGTTATATGGCAGCTATAGAATATAGTCGGCCGGTCCTTCTGAAATTTGGTAGGTCGGATTGATTGGCTAAATATAAAACCCATAGAAAATCCAAACTTCCTAACTCTACAAACATCAAAGTTATGGCATTTCCGATCGTTCAGTTATATGGCAGCTATAGGATATAGTCGGCCGATCCTTATGAAATTTAGTAGGTTAACAAACACCAAAATTATGGCTTTTCCGATCAATCAGTTATATTTCGGCTATAGGATATAGTCGGCCGATCCTTATGAAATTTGATATGTCGGATTGATTGGCCAAAGATAAGACCCATAAAAAATCCCAACTTCCTAACTTTACAAACATCTAAGTAATGGCATTTCCAATCGTTCAGTTATATGGCAGCTATAGGATATAGTCGGCCGATCCTTATGAAATTTAGTAGGTCGGATTAATTGGCAAAATATAAAACCCATAGAAAATCCCAACTTCATAACTTAACAAACACCAAAGTTATGGCATTTCCGATCGTTCAGTTATATGGCGGCTATAGGATATAGTCGGTCGATCCTTATGATGTTTGGTAGGTCGGATTGATTGGCCAAATAAAAAACCCACACAAAATCCCAATTTCCTAACTTGAAAAACACCAAAGTTATGGCATTTCCGATCGTTCAGTTATATAGCAGCTATAGAATATAGTCGGCCGATCTTTATTAAATTTGATATGTCAGATTGATTGGCCAAAGATAAAACCCATAGAATATCCCAACTTCCTAACTTAACAAACACCAAAGTTATGGCATTTCCGATCGTTCAGTTATATGGCGGCTATAGAATATAGTCGGCCGATCCTTATGATGTTTGGTAGGTCAGATTGATTGGCCAAATAAAAAACCCATACAAAATCCCAACTTCCTAACTTAAAAAACACCAAAGTTATGGCATTTCCAATCGTTCAGGTATATAACAGCTTTAAAATATATAGACGGCCGATCCTTATGAAATTTAGTAGGTCGGATTAATTGGCCAAATATAAAACCCATAGAAAATCCCAACATCCTAACTTAACAAACACCAAAGTTATGGCATTTCCGATCGTTCAGTTATATGGCAGCTATAGAATATAGTCGGCCGGTCCTTATTAAATTTGGTAGGTCGGATTGATTGGCCAAATATAAAACCCATAGAAAATCACAACTTCCTAACTTTACAAACACCAGCTATTGGATATAGTCGGCCGATCCTTATGAAATTTGATATGTCGGATTGATTGGCCAAAAATAAAACCCATAGAAAATCCCAACTTCCTAACTTAACAAACACCAAAGTTATGGCTTTTCCGATCAATCAGTTATATGGCGGCTACAGGATATAGTCGCCCGATCCTTATGAAATTTAGTAGGTCGGATTAATTGGCCAAATATAAAACCCATAGAAAATCCCAACAACCTAACTTAACAAACACCAAAGTTATGGCATTTCCGATCGTTCAGTTATATGGCAGCTATAGAATATAGTCGGCCGGTCCTTATTAAATTTGGTAGGTCGGATTGATTGGCCAAATATAAAACCCATAGAAAATCCAAACTTCCTAACTTTACAAACACCAATGTAATGGCATTTCCGATCGTTCAGTTATATGGCAGCTATAGAATATAGTCGGCCGGACCGTATTAAATTTGGTATGTCGGATTGATTGGCCAAATATAAAACCCATAGAAAATCACAACTTCCTAACTTTACAAACACCAGCTTTTAGATATAGTCGGCCGATCCTTATGAAATTTGATATGTCGGATTGATTGGCCAAAAATAAAACCCATAGAAAATCCCAACTTCATAACATAACAAACACCAAAGTTATGGCATTTCCGATCAATCAGTTATATGGCGGCTATAGGATATAGTCGGTCGATCCTTATGATGTTTGGTAGGTCGGATTGATTGGCCAAATAAAAAACCCACACAAAATCCCAATTTCCTAACTTGAAAAAATCCAAAGTTATGGCATTTCCGATCGTTCAGTTATATAGCAGCTATAGAATATAGTCGGCCGATCCTTATGAAATTTGATATGTCAGATTGATTGGCCAAAGATAAAACCCATAGAATATCCCAACTTCCTAACTTAACAAACACCAAAGTTATGGCATTTCCGATCGTTCAGTTATATGGCGGCTATAGAATATAGTCGGCCGATCCTTATGATGTTTGGTAGGTCAGATTGATTGGCCAAAGATAAAACCCATAGAATATCCCAACTTCCTAACTTAACAAACACCAAAGTTATGGCATTTCCGATCGTTCAGTTATATGGCGGCTATAGAATATAGTCGGCCGATCCTTATGATGTTTGGTAGGTCAGATTGATTGGCCAAATAAAAAACCCATACAAAATCCCAACTTCCTAACTTAAAAAACACCAAAGTTATGGCATTTCCAATCGTTCAGGTATATGACAGCTTTAAAATATATAGTCGGCCGATCCTTATGAAATTTAGTAGGTCGGATTAATTGGCCAAATATAAAACCCATAGAAAATCCCAACATCCTAACTTAACAAACACCAAAGTTATGGCATTTCCGATCGTTCAGTTATATGGCAGCTATAGAATATAGTCGGCCGGTCCTTATTAAATTTGGTAGGTCGGATTGATTGGCCAAATATAAAACCCATAGAAAATCACAACTTCCTAACCTTACAAACACCAGCTATTGGATATAGTCGGCCGATCCTTATGAAATTTGATATGTCGGATTGATTGGCCAAAAATAAAACCCATAGAAAATCCCAACTTCCTAACTTAACAAACACCAAAGTTATGGCTTTTCCGATCAATCAGTTATATGGCGGCTACAGGATATAGTCGCCCGATCCTTATGATGTTTGGTAGGTCGGATTGATTGGCCAAATAAAAAACCCATACAAAATCCCAACTTCCTAACTTAAAAAACACCAAAGTTATGGCATTTCCAATCGTTCAGTTATATGACAGCTTTGAAATATATAGTCGGCACTTCCTAACTTTACAAACAACAATGTTATGGCATTTCCGATCGTTCAGTTATATGGCAGCTATAGAATATAGTCGGCTGGTCCTTATTAAATTTGGTAGGTCGGATTGATTGGCCAAATATAAAACCCATAGAAAATCACAACTTCCTAACCTTACAAACACCAGCTATTGGATATAGTCGGCCGATCCTTATACAATTTGATATGTCGGATTGATTGGCCAAAAATAAAACCCATAGAAAATCCCAACTTCCTAACTTAACAAACACCAAAGTTATGGCTTTTCCGATCAATCAGTTATATGGCGGCTACAGGATATAGTCGCCCGATCCTTATGAAATTTAGTAGGTTAACAAACACCAAAGTTATGGCTTTTCCGATCAATCAGTTATATTTCGGCTATAGGATATAGTCGGCCGATCCTTATGAAATTTGATATGTCGGATTGATTGGCCAAAGATAAGACCCATAAAAAATCCCAACTTCCTAACTTTACAAACATCTAAGTAATGGCATTTCCAATCGTTCAGTTATATGGCAGCTATAGGATATAGTCAGCCGATCCTTATGAAATTTAGTAGGTCGGATTAATTGGCAAAATATAAAACCCATAGAAAATCACAACTTCCTAACTTTACAAACACCGGCTATAGGATATAGTCGGCCGATCCTTATGAAATTTGATATGTCGGATTGATTGGCCAAAAATAAAACCCATAGAAAATCCCAACTTCATAACTTAACAAACACCAAAGTTATGGCATTTCCGATCAATCAGTTATATGGCGGCTATAGGATATAGTCGGTCGATCCTTATGATGTTTGGTAGGTCGGATTGATTGGCCAAATAAAAAACCCACACAAAATCCCAATTTCCTAACTTGAAAAAATCCAAAGTTATGGCATTTCCGATCGTTCAGTTATATAGCAGCTATAGAATATAGTTGGCCGATCCTTATGAAATTTGATATGTCAGATTGATTGGCCAAAGATAAAACCCATAGAATATCCCAACTTCCTAACTTAACAAACACCAAAGTTATGGCATTTCCGATCGTTCAGTTATATGGCGGCTATAGAATATAGTCGGCCGATCCTTATGATGTTTGGTAGGTCAGATTGATTGGCCAAAGATAAAACCCATAGAATATCCCAACTTCCTAACTTAACAAACACCAAAGTTATGGCATTTCCGATCGTTCAGTTATATGGCGGCTATAGAATATAGTCGGCCGATCCTTATGATGTTTGGTAGGTCAGATTGATTGGCCAAATAAAAAACCCATACAAAATCCCAACTTCCTAACTTAAACAAGAGAGAACGCTATAGTCGGGTGCTCCGACTATCAGATACCCGTTACTCAGGTAAAGGGAGTGCGAGGGAGATGAAGATAGAAACTTTGATCACGCATAACTTTTTAACGAATGGTTCGATTTGAAAAATTTCTTCTACATTTCGATAGGTATTGATAAACACAATAAAACTGCATTTTTACTTTTCCGAAATATTTAAATTTTTAAAATCGTATATAAGCGATTGTGGGCGTTAAAGGGGGCGTGACACCTTTTTGAAACAAACTTGCGCTGCGTAGGAACTCCTAGAATCTGCATGCAAAATGCCAATCTTCTAGCTTTTATAGTTTCCGAGATCTCAGCGTTCATACGGACAGACAGACGGACAGACGGACAGACAGACGGACATGGCTATATCGACTCGGCTAGTGACCCTGATCAAGAATATATATACTTTATAGGGTCGGAAACGCTTCCTTCTAGCTGTTACATACTTTTGCACGAATACAATATACCCTTTTACTCTACGAGTAACGGGTATAAAAACACCAAAGTTATGGCATTTCCAATCGTTCAGGTATATGACAGCTTTAAAATATATAGTCGGCCGATCCTTATGAAATTTAGTAGGTCGGATTAATTGGCCAAATATAAAACCCATAGAAAATCCCAACATCCTAACTTAACAAACACCAAAGTTATGGCATTTCCGATCGTTCAGTTATATGGCAGCTATAGAATATAGTCGGCCGGTCCTTATTAAATTTGGTAGGTCGGATTGATTGGCCAAATATAAAACCCATAGAAAATCACAACTTCCTAACTTTACAAACACCAGCTATTGGATATAGTCGGCCGATCCTTATGAAATTTGATATGTCGGATTGATTGGCCAAAAATAAAACCCATAGAAAATCCCAACTTCCTAACTTAACAAACACCAAAGTTATGGCTTTTCCGATCAATCAGTTATATGGCGGCTACAGGATATAGTCGCCCGATCCTTATGATGTTTGGTAGGTCGGATTGATTGGCCAAATAAAAAACCCATACAAAATCGCAACTTCCTAACTTAAAAAACACCAAAGTTATGGCATTTCCAATCGTTCAGTTATATGACAGCTTTGAAATATATAGTCGGCAGATCCTTATGAAATTTAGTAGGTCGGATAAATTGGCCAAACATAAAACCCATAGAAAATCCCAACTTCCTAACTTAACAAACACCAAAGTTATGGCATTTCCGATCGTTCAGTTATATGGCAGCTATAGAATATAGTCGGCCGGTCCTTATGAAATTTGGTAGGTCGAATTGATTGGCTAAATATAAAACCCATAGAAAATCCAAACTTCCCAACTCTACAAACATCAAAGTTATGGCATTTCCGATCGTTCAGTTATATGGCAGCTATAGGATATAGTCGGCCGATCCTTATGAAATTTAGTAGGTTAACAAACACCAAAGTTATGGCTTTTCCGATCAATCAGTTATATTTCGGCTATAGGATATAGTCGGCCGATCCTTATGATGTTTGGTAGGTCAGATTGATTGGCCAAATAAAAAAGCCATACAAAATCCCAACTTCCTAACTTAAAAAACACCAAAGTTATGGCATTTCCAATCGTTCAGTTATATGACAGCTTTAAAATATATAGTCGGCCGATCCTTATGAAATTTAGTAGGTCGGATTAATTGGCCAAATATAAAACCCATAGAAAATCCCAACTTCCTAACTTAACAAACACCAAAGTTATGGCATTTCCAATCGTTCAGTTATATGGCGGCTATAGGATATAGTCGGCCGATCCTTATGATGTTTGGTAGGTCAGATTGATTGGCCAAATAAAAAACCCATACAAAATCCCAACTTCCTAACTTAAAAAACACCAAAGTTATGGCATTTCCAATCGTTCAGTTATATAGCAGCTATAGAATATAGTCGGCCGATCTTTATGAAATTTGATATGTCGGATTGATTGGCCACAGATAAAGCCCATAGAAAATCACAACTTCCTAACTTTACAAACACCAGCTATTGGATATAGTCGGCCGATCCTTATGAAATTTGATATGTCGGATTGATTGGCCAAAAATAAAACCCATAGAAAATTCCAACTTCCTAACTTAACAAACACCAAAGTTATGGCTTTTCCGATCAATCAGTTATATTTCGGCTATAGGATATAGTCGGCCGATCCTTATGATGTTTGGTAGGTCAGATTGATTGGCCAAATAAAAAAGCCATACAAAATCCCAACTTCCTAACTTAAAAAACACCAAAGTTATGGCATTTCCAATCGTTCAGTTATATAGCAGCTATAGAATATAGTCGGCCGATCTTTATGAAATTTGATATGTCGGATTGATTGGCCAAAAATAAAACCCATAGAAAATCCCAACTTCCTAACTTAACAAACACCAAAGTTATGGCTTTTCCGATCAATCAGTTATATTTCGGCTATAGAATATAGTCGGCCGATCCTTATGATGTTTGGTAGGTCAGATTGATTGGCCAAATAAAAAAGCCATACAAAATCCCAACTTCCTAACTTAAAAAACACCAAAGTTATGGCATTTCCAATCGTTCAGTTATATGACAGCTTTAAAATATATAGTCGGCCGATCCTTATGATGTTTGGTAGGTCAGATTGATTGGCCAAATAAAAAAGCCATACAAAATTCCAACTTCCTAACTTAACAAACACCAAAGTTATGGCATTTCCGATCGTTCAGTTATATGGCGGCTATAGGATATAGTCGGCCGATCCTTATGATGTTTGGTAGGTCAGATTGATTGGCCAAATTAAAAACCCATACAAAATCCCAACTTCCTAACTGAAAAAACACCAAAGTTATGGCATTTCCAATCGTTCAGTTATATAGCAGCTATAGAATATAGTCGGCCGATCTTTATGAAATTTGATATGTCGGATTGATTGGCCACAGATAAAACCCATAGAATATCCCAACTTCCTAACTTAACAAACACCAAAGTTATGGCATTTCCGATCGTTCAGTTATATGGCGGCTATAGAATATAGTCGGCCGATCCTTATGATGTTTGGTAGGTCAGATTGATTGGCCAAATAAAAAACCCATACACCAAAGTTATGGCTTTTCCGATCAATCAGTTATATTTCGGCTATAGGATATAGTCGGCCGATCCTTATGAAATTTGATATGTCGGATTGATTGGCCAAAGATAAGACCCATAAAAAATCCCAACTTCCTAACTTTACAAACATCTAAGTAATGGCATTTCCAATCGTTCAGTTATATGGCAGCTATAGGATATAGTCGGCCGATCCTTATGAAATTTAGTAGGTCGGATTAATTGGCAAAATATAACACCCATAGAAAATCACAACTTCCTAAATTTACAAACACCGGCTATAGGATATAGTCGGCCGATCCTAATGAAATTTGATATGTCGGATTAATTGGCCAAAAATAAAACCCATAGAAAATCCCAACTTCATAACTTAACAAACACCAAAGTTATGGCATTTCCGATCAATCAGTTATATGGCGGCTATAGGATATAGTCGGTCGATCCTTATGATGTTTGGTAGGTCGGATTGATTGGCCAAATAAAAAACCCACACAAAATCCCAATTTCCTAACTTGAAAAACACCAAAGTTATGGCATTTCCGATCGTTCAGTTATAAAGCAGCTATAGAATATAGTCGGCCGATCCTTATGAAATTTGATATGTCAGATTGATTGGCCAAAGATAAAACCCATAGAATATCCCAACTTCCTAACTTAAACACCAAAGTTATGGCATTTCCGATCGTTCAGTTATATGGCGGCTATAGAATATAGTCGGCCGATCCTTATGATGTTTGGTAGGTCAGATTGATTGGCCAAATAAAAAACCCATACAAAATCCCAACTTCCTAACTTAAAAAACACCAAAGTTATGTAATTTCCAATCGTTCAGTTATATGACAGCTTTAAAATATATAGTCGGCCGATCCTTATGATGTTTGGTAGGTCAGATTGATTGGCCAAATAAAAAAGCCATACAAAATCCCAACTTCCTAACTTAACAAACACCAAAGTTATGTCATTTCCGATCGTTCAGTTATATGGCGGCTATAGGATATAGTCAGCCGATCCTTATGATGTTTGGTAGGTCGGATTGATTGGCCAAATAAAAAACCCATACAAAATCCCAACTTCCTAACTGAAAAAACACCAAAGTTATGGCATTTCCAATCGTTCAGTTATATAGCAGCTATAGAATATAGTCGGCCGATCTTTATGAAATTTGATATGTCGGATTGATTGGCCACAGATAAAACCCATAGAATATCCCAACTTCCTAACTTAACAAACACCAAAGTTATAGCATTTCCGATCGTTCAGTTATATGGCGGCTATAGGATATAGTCGGCCGATCCTTATGATGTTTGGTAGGTCAGATTGATTGGCCAAATAAAAAACCCATACAAAATCCCAACTTCCTAACTTAAACAAGAGAGAACGCTATAGTCGGGTGCCCCGACTATCAGATACCCGTTACTCAGGTAAAGGGAGTGCGAGGGAGATGGAGATAGAAATTTTGATCACGCATAACTTTTTAACGAATGGTCCGATTTGAAAAATTTCTTCTACATTTCGATAGGTATTGATAAACACAATAAAACTGCATTTTTACTTTTCCGAAATATTTAAATTTTTAAAATCGTATATAAGCGATTGTGGGCGTTAAAGGGGGCGTGACACCTTTTTGAAACAAACTTGCGCTGCGTAGGAACTCCTAGAATCTGCATGCAAAATGCCAATCTTCTAGCTTTTATAGTTTCCGAGATCTCAGCGTTCATACGGACAGACAGACGGACAGACGGACAGACAGACGGACATGGCTATATCGACTCGGCTAGTGACCCTGATCAAGAATATATATACTTTATAGGGTCGGAAACGCTTCCTTCTAGCTGTTACATACTTTTGCACGAATACAATATACCCTTTTACTCTACGAGTAACGGGTATAAAAACACCAAAGTTATGGCATTTCCAATCGTTCAAGTATATGACAGCTTTAAAATATATAGTCGGCCGATCCTTATGAAATTTAGTAGGTCGGATTAATTGGCCAAATATAAAACCCATAGAAAATCCCAACATCCTAACTTAACAAACACCAAAGTTATGGCATTTCCGATCGTTCAGTTATATGGCAGCTATAGAATATAGTCGGCCGATCCTTATGAAATTTGATATGTCAGATTGATTGGCCAAAGATAAAACCCATAGAATATCCCAGCTTCCTAACTTAACAAACACCAAAGTTATGGCATTTCCGATCGTTCAGTTATATGGCGGCTATAGAATATAGTCGGCCGATCCTTATGATGTTTGGTAGGTCAGATTGATTGGGCAAATAAAAAACCCATACAAAATCCCAACTTCCTAACTTAAAAAACACCAAAGTTATGGCATTTCCAATCGTTCAGGTATATGACAGCTTTAAAATATATAGTCGGCCGATCCTTATGAAATTTGATATGTCGGATTGATTGGCCAAAAATAAAACCCATAGAAAATCCCAACTTCCTAACTTTACAAACACCAATGTTATGGCATTTCCGATCGTTCAGTTATATGGCAGCTATAGAATATAGTCGGCCGGTCCTTATGAAATTTGGTAGGTCGGATTGATTGGCCAAATATAAAACCCATAGAAAATCCAAACTTCCTAACTCTACAAACATCAAAGTTATGGCATTTCCGATCGTTCAGTTATATGGCAGCTATAGGATATAGTCGGCCGATGCTTATGAAATTTAGTAGGTTAACAAACACCAAAGTTATGGCTTTTCCGATCAATCAGTTATATTTCGGCTATAGGATATAGTCGGCCGATCCTTATGAAATTTGATATGTCGGATTGATTGGCCAAAGATAAGACCCATAAAAAATCCCAACTTACTAACTTTACAAACATCTAAGTAATGGCATTTCCAATCGTTCAGTTATATGGCAGCTATAGGATATAGTCGGCCGATCCTTATGAAATTTAGTAGGTCGGATTAATTGGCAAAATATAAAACCCATAGAAAATCACAACTTCCTAACTTTACAAACACCGGCTATAGGATATAGTCGGCCGATCCTTATGAAATTTGATATGTCGGATTGATTGGCCAAAAATAAAACCCATAGAAAATCCCAACTTCATAACTTAACAAACACCAAAGTTATGGCATTTCCGATCAATCAGTTATATGGCGGCTATAGGATATAGTCGGTCGATCCTTATGATGTTTGGTAGGTCAGATTGATTGGCCAAATAAAAAACCCATACAAAATCCCAACTTCCTAACTTAAAAAACACCAAAGTTATGGCATTTCCAATCGTTCAGGTATATGACAGCTTTAAAATATATAGTCGGCCGATCCTTATGAAATTTAGTAGGTCGGATTAATTGGCCAAATATAAAACCCATAGAAAATCCCAACATCCTAACTTAACAAACACCAAAGTTATGGCATTTCCGATCGTTCAGTTATATGGCAGCTATAGAATATAGTCGGCCGATCCTTATGAAATTTGATATGTCAGATTGATTGGCCAAAGATAAAACCCATAGAATATCCCAACTTCATAACTTAACAAACACCAAAGTTATGGCATTTCCGATCAATCAGTTATATGGCGGCTATAGGATATAGTCGGTCGATACTTATGATGTTTGGTAGGTCGGATTGATTGGCCAAATAAAAAACCCACACAAAATCCCAATTTCCTAACTTGAAAAACACCAACGTTATGGCATTTCCGATCGTTCAGTTATATAGCAGCTATAGAATATAGTCGGCCGATCCTTATGAAATTTGATATGTCAGATTGATTGGCCAAAGATAAAACCCATAGAATATCCCAACTTCCTAACTTAACAAACACCAAAGTTATGGCATTTCCGATCGTTCAGTTATATGGCGGCTATAGAATATAGTCGGCCGATCCTTATAATGTTTGGTAGGTCAGATTGATTGGCCAAATAAAAAACCCATACAAAATCCCAACTTCCTAACTTAAAAAACACCAAAGTTATGGCATTTCCAATCGTTCAGGTATATGACAGCTTTAAAATATATAGTCGGCCGATCCTTATGAAATTTAGTAGGTCGGATTAATTGGCCAAATATAAAACCCATAGAAAATCCCAACATCCTAACTTAACAAACACCAAAGTTATGGCATTTCCGATCGTTCAGTTATATGGCAGCTATAGAATATAGTCGGCCGGTCCTTATTAAATTTGGTAGGTCGGATTGATTGGCCAAATATAAAACCCATAGAAAATCCCAACTTCCTAACTTTACAAACACCAATGTTATGGCATTTCCGATCGTTCAGTTATATGGCAGCTATAGAATATAGTCGGCCGGTCCTTATTAAATTTGGTAGGTCGGATTGATTGGCCAAATATAAAACCCATAGAAAATCACAACTTCCTAACTTTACAAACACCAAAGTTATGGCATTTCCGATCGTTCAGTTATATGGCAGCTATAGGATATAGTCGGCCGATGCTTAAAATGAAATTTAGTAGGTATAAACAAAACACCAAAGTTATGGCATTTCCGATCAATCAGTTATATGGCGGCTATAGGATATAGTCGGCCGATCCTTATGAAATTTGATATGTCGGATTGATTGGCCAAATATAAACCCATAAAAATCCCAACTTCCTAACTTTACAAACACCAAAGTAATGGCATTTCCAATCGTTCAGTTATATGGCAGCTATAGGATATAGTCGGCCGATCCTTATGAAATTTATTGGTAACTTAACAAACACCAAAGTTATGGCTTTTCCGATCAATCAGTTATATTTCGGCTATAGGATATAGTCGGCCGATCCTTATGAAATTTGATATGTCGGATTGATTGGCCAAAGATAAGACCCATAAAAAATCCCAACTTACTAACTTTACAAACATCTAAGTAATGGCATTTCCAATCGTTCAGTTATATGGCAGCTATAGGATATAGTCGGCCGATCCTTATGAAATTTAGTAGGTCGGATTAATTGGCAAAATATAAAACCCATAGAAAATCACAACTTCCTAACTTTACAAACACCGGCTATAGGATATAGTCGGCCGATCCTTATGAAATTTGATATGTCGGATTGATTGGCCAAAAATAAAACCCATAGAAAATCCCAACTTCATAACTTAACAAACACCAAAGTTATGGCATTTCCGATCAATCAGTTATATGGCGGCTATAGGATATAGTCGGTCGATCCTTATGATGTTTGGTAGGTCAGATTGATTGGCCAAATAAAAAACCCATACAAAATCCCAACTTCCTAACTTAAAAAACACCAAAGTTATGGCATTTCCAATCGTTCAGGTATATGACAGCTTTAAAATATATAGTCGGCCGATCCTTATGAAATTTAGTAGGTCGGATTAATTGGCCAAATATAAAACCCATAGAAAATCCCAACATCCTAACTTAACAAACACCAAAGTTATGGCATTTCCGATCGTTCAGTTATATGGCAGCTATAGAATATAGTCGGCCGATCCTTATGAAATTTGATATGTCAGATTGATTGGCCAAAGATAAAACCCATAGAATATCCCAACTTCATAACTTAACAAACACCAAAGTTATGGCATTTCCGATCAATCAGTTATATGGCGGCTATAGGATATAGTCGGTCGATCCTTATGATGTTTGGTAGGTCGGATTGATTGGCCAAATAAAAAACCCACACAAAATCCCAATTTCCTAACTTGAAAAACACCAACGTTATGGCATTTCCGATCGTTCAGTTATATAGCAGCTATAGAATATAGTCGGCCGATCCTTATGAAATTTGATATGTCAGATTGATTGGCCAAAGATAAAACCCATAGAATATCCCAACTTCCTAACTTAACAAACACCAAAGTTATGGCATTTCCGATCGTTCAGTTATATGGCGGCTATAGAATATAGTCGGCCGATCCTTATGATGTTTGGTAGGTCAGATTGATTGGCCAAATAAAAAACCCATACAAAATCCCAACTTCCTAACTTAAAAAACACCAAAGTTATGGCATTTCCAATCGTTCAGGTATATGACAGCTTTAAAATATATAGTCGGCCGATCCTTATGAAATTTAGTAGGTCGGATTAATTGGCCAAATATAAAACCCATAGAAAATCCCAACATCCTAACTTAACAAACACCAAAGTTATGGCATTTCCGATCGTTCAGTTATATGGCAGCTATAGAATATAGTCGGCCGGTCCTTATTAAATTTGGTAGGTCGGATTGATTGGCCAAATATAAAACCCATAGAAAATCCCAACTTCCTAACTTTACAAACACCAATGTTATGGCATTTCCGATCGTTCAGTTATATGGCAGCTATAGAATATAGTCGGCCGGTCCTTATTAAATTTGGTAGGTCGGATTGATTGGCCAAATATAAAACCCATAGAAAATCCCAACCTCCTAACTTTACAAACACCAATGTTATGGCTTTTCCGATCAATCAGTTATATGGCGGCTACAGGATATAGTCGCCCGATCCTTATGATGTTTGGTAGGTCGGATTGATTGGCCAAATAAAAAACCCATAAAAATCCCAACTTCCTAACTTAAAAAACACCAAAGTTATGGCATTTCCAATCGTTCAGTTATATGACAGCTTTGAAATATATAGTCGGCCGATCCTTATGAAATTTAGTAGGTCGGATAAATTGGCCAAACATAAAACCCATAGAAAATCCCAACTTCCTAACTTAACAAACACCAAAGTTATGGCATTTCCGATCGTTCAGTTATATGGCAGCTATAGAATATAGTCGGCCGGTCCTTATGAAATTTGGTAGGTCGGATTGATTGGCCAAATATAAAACCCATAGAAAATCCAAAACTTCCTAACTTTACAAACACCAAAGTTATGGCATTTCCGATCGTTCAGTTATATGGCAGCTATAGGATATAGTCGGCCGATGCTTATGAAATTTAGTAGGTTAACAAACACCAAAGTTATGGCTTTTCCGATCAATCAGTTATATTTCGGCTATAGGATATAGTCGGCCGATCCTTATGAAATTTGATATGTCGGATTGATTGGCCAAAGATAAGACCCATAAAAAATCCCAACTTACTAACTTTACAAACATCTAAGTAATGGCATTTCCAATCGTTCAGTTATATGGCAGCTATAGGATATAGTCGGCCGATCCTTATGAAATTTAGTAGGTCGGATTAATTGGCAAAATATAAAACCCATAGAAAATCACAACTTCCTAACTTTACAAACACCGGCTATAGGATATAGTCGGCCGATCCTTATAGAAATTTGATATGTCGGATTGATTGGCCAAAAATAAAACCCATAGAAAATCCCAACTTCATAACTTAACAAACACCAAAGTTATGGCATTTCCGATCAATCAGTTATATGGCGGCTATAGGATATAGTCGGTCGATCCTTATGATATTTGGTAGGTCGGATTGATTGGCCAAATAAAAAACCCATACAAAATCCTAACTTCCTAACTTAAAAAACACCAAAGTTATGGCATTTCCAATCGTTCAGGTATATGACAGCTTTAAAATATATAGTCGGCCGATCCTTATGAAATTTAGTAGGTCGGATTAATTGGCCAAATATAAAACCCATAGAAAATCCCAACATCCTAACTTAACAAACACCAAAGTTATGGCATTTCCGATCGTTCAGTTATATGGCAGCTATAGAATATAGTCGGCCGATCCTTATGAAATTTGATATGTCAGATTGATTGGCCAAAGATAAAACCCATAGAATATCCCAACTTCATAACTTAACAAACACCAAAGTTATGGCATTTCCGATCAATCAGTTATATGGCGGCTATAGGATATAGTCGGTCGATCCTTATGATGTTTGGTAGGTCGGATTGATTGGCCAAATAAAAACCCACACAAAATCCCAATTTCCTAACTTGAAAAACACCAACGTTATGGCATTTCCGATCGTTCAGTTATATAGCAGCTATAGAATATAGTCGGCCGATCCTTATGAAATTTGATATGTCAGATTGATTGGCCAAAGATAAAACCCATAGAATATCCCAACTTCCTAACTTAACAAACACCAAAGTTATGGCATTTCCGATCGTTCAGTTATATGGCGGCTATAGAATATAGTCGGCCGATCCTTATGATGTTTGGTAGGTCAGATTGATTGGCCAAATAAAAAACCCATACAAAATCCCAACTTCCTAACTTAAAAACACCAAAGTTATGGCATTTCCAATCGTTCAGGTATATGACAGCTTTAAAATATATAGTCGGCCGATCCTTATGAAATTTAGTAGGTCGGATTAATTGGCCAAATATAAAACCCATAGAAAATCCCAACATCCTAACTTAACAAACACCAAAGTTATGGCATTTCCGATCGTTCAGTTATATGGCAGCTATAGAATATAGTCGGCCGGTCCTTATTAAATTTGGTAGGTCGGATTGATTGGCCAAATATAAAACCCATAGAAAATCCCAACTTCCTAACTTTACAAACACCAATGTTATGGCATTTCCGATCGTTCAGTTATATGGCAGCTATAGAATATAGTCGGCCGGTCCTTATTAAATTTGGTAGGTCGGATTGATTGGCCAAATATAAAACCCATAGAAAATCCCAACCTCCTAACTTTACAAACACCAATGTTATGGCTTTTCCGATCAATCAGTTATATGGCGGCTACAGGATATAGTCGCCCGATCCTTATGATGTTTGGTAGGTCGGATTGATTGGCCAAATAAAAAACCCATAAAAAATCCCAACTTCCTAACTTAAAAACACCAAAGTTATGGCATTTCCAATCGTTCAGTTATATGACAGATTTGAAATAAATAGTCGGCAGATCCTTATGAAATTAAGTAGGTCGGATAAATTGGCCAAACATAAAACCCATAGAAAATCCCAACTTCCTAACTTAACAAACACCAAAGTTATGGCATTTCCGATCGTTCAGTTATATGGCAGCTATAGAATATAGTCGGCCGGTCCTTATGAAATTTGGTAGGTCGGATTGATTGGCTAAATATAAAACCCATAGAAAATCCAAACTTCCTAACTCTACAAACATCAAAGTTATGGCATTTCCGATCGTTCAGTTATATGGCAGCTATAGGATATAGTCGGCCGATGCTTATGAAATTTAGTAGGTTAACAAACACCAAAGTTATGGCTTTTCCGATCAATCAGTTATATTTCGGCTATAGGATATAGTCGGCCGATCCTTATGAAATTTGATATGTCGGATTGATTGGCCAAAGATAAGACCCATAAAAAATCCCAACTTACTAACTTTACAAACATCTAAGTAATGGCATTTCCAATCGTTCAGTTATATGGCAGCTATAGGATATAGTCGGCCGATCCTTATGAAATTTAGTAGGTCGGATTAATTGGCAAAATATAAAACCCATAGAAAATCACAACTTCCTAACTTTACAAAACACCGGCTATAGGATATAGTCGGCCGATCCTTATGAAATTTGATATGTCGGATTGATTGGCCAAAAATAAAACCCATAGAAAATCCCAACTTCATAACTTAACAAACACCAAAGTTATGGCATTTCCGATCAATCAGTTATATGGCGGCTATAGGATATAGTCGGTCGATCCTTATGATATTTGGTAGGTCGGATTGATTGGCCAAATAAAAAACCCATACAAAATCCCAACTTCCTAACTTAAAAAACACCAAAGTTATGGCATTTCCAATCGTTCAGGTATATGACAGCTTTAAAATATATAGTCGGCCGATCCTTATGAAATTTAGTAGGTCGGATTAATTGGCCAAATATAAAACCCATAGAAAATCCCAACATCCTAACTTAACAAACACCAAAGTTATGGCATTTCCGATCGTTCAGTTATATGGCAGCTATAGAATATAGTCGGCCGATCCTTATTAAATTTGGTAGGTCGGATTGATTGGCCAAATATAAAACCCATAGAAAATCACAACTTCCTAACTTTACAAACACCAAGTTATGGCATTTCCGATCGTTCAGTTATATGGCAGCTATAGGATATAGTCGGCCGATCCTTATTAAATTTGGTAGGTCGGATTGATTGGCCAAATATAAAACCCATAGAAAATCACAACTTCCTAACTTTACAAACACCAATGTTATGGCATTTCCGATCAATCAGTTATATGGCGGCTACAGGATATAGTCGCCCGATCCTTATGATGTTTGGTAGGTCGGATTAATTGGCCAAATATAAAACCCATAGAAAATCCCAACATCCTAACTTAACAAACACCAAAGTTATGGCATTTCCGATCGTTCAGTTATATGGCAGCTATAGAATATAGTCGGCCGATCCTTATGAAATTTGGTAGGTCAGATTGATTGGCCAAAGATAAAACCCATAGAAAATCCCAACTTCCTAACTTTACAAACACAAAAGTTATGGCATTTCCGATCAATCAGTTATATGGCAGCTATAGGATATAGACGGCCGAGCCTTATGATATTTGGTAGGTCGGATTGATTGGCCAAATATAAAACCCATAGAAAATCCCAACATCCTAACTTAACAAACACCAAAGTTATGGCATTTCCGATCAATCAGTTATATGGCAGCTATAGAATATAGTCGGCCGATCCTTATGAAATTTGATAGGTCGGATTGATTGGCCAAAGATAAAACCCATAGAAAATCCCAACTTCCTAACTTTACAAACACCAAAGTTATGGCATTTCCGATCGTTCAGTTATATGGCGGCTATAGAATATAGTCGGCCGATCCTTATGATGTTTGGCAGGTCGGATTGATTGGCCAAATAAAAAACCCATACAAAATCCCAACTTCCTAACTTAAAAAACACCAAAGTTATGGCATTTCCAATCGTTCAGTTATATGACAGCTTTAAAATATATAGTCGGCCGATCCTTATGAAATTTAGTAGGTCGGATTAATTGGCCAAATATAAAACCCATAGAAAATCCCAACATCCTAACTTAACAAACACCAAAGTTATGGCATTTCCAATCGTTCAGTTATATGGCAGCTATAGGATATAGTCGGCCGATCCTTATGAAATTTGGTAGGTCGGATTGATTGGCCAAATATAAAACCCATAGAAAATCCCAACTTCCTAACTTTACAAACACCAATGTTATGGCATTTCCGATCGTTCAGTTATATGGCAGCTATAGAATATAGTCGGCCGGTCCTTATTAAATTTGGTAGGTCGGATTGATTGGCCAAATATAAAACCCATAGAAAATCCCAACCTCCTAACTTTACAAACACCAAAGTTATGGCTTTTCCGATCAATCAGTTATATGGCGGCTATAGGATATAGTCGGCCGATCCTTATGATGTTTGGTAGGTCGGATTGATTGGCCAAATAAAAAACCCATAAAAAATCCCAACTTCCTAACTTAAAAAACACCAAAGTTATGGCATTTCCAATCGTTCAGTTATATGGCAGCTTTAATAATTATATTATTGATTGCAAAATAAAACCCATAGAAAATCCCAACCTCCTAACTTTACAAACACCAAAGTTATGGCTTTTCCGATCAATCAGTTATATGGCGGCTACAGGATATAGTCGCCCGATCCTTATGATGTTTGGTAGGTCGGATTGATTGGCCAAATAAAAACCCATAAAAATCCCAACTTCCTAACTTAAAAAACACCAAAGTTATGGCATTTCCAATCGTTCAGTTATATGACAGATTTGAAATAAATAGTCGGCAGATCCTTATGAAATTAAGTAGGTCGGATAAATTGGCCAAACATAAAACCCATAGAAAATCCCAACTTCCTAACTTAACAAACACCAAAGTTATGGCATTTCCGATCGTTCAGTTATATGGCAGCTATAGAATATAGTCGGCCGGTCCTTATGAAATTTGGTAGGTCGGATTGATTGGCTAAATATAAAACCCATAGAAAATCCAAACTTCCTAACTCTACAAACATCAAAGTTATGGCATTTCCGATCGTTCAGTTATATGGCAGCTATAGGATATAGTCGGCCGATGCTTATGAAATTTAGTAGGTTAACAAACACCAAAGTTATGGCTTTTCCGATCAATCAGTTATATTTCGGCTATAGGATATAGTCGGCCGATCCTTATGAAATTTGATATGTCGGATTGATTGGCCAAAGATAAGACCCATAAAAAATCCCAACTTACTAACTTTACAAACATCTAAGTAATGGCATTTCCAATCGTTCAGTTATATGGCAGCTATAGGATATAGTCGGCCGATCCTTATGAAATTTAGTAGGTCGGATTAATTGGCAAAATATAAAACCCATA
Source organism: Drosophila carrolli (assembly GCA_018152295.1). Lineage (NCBI taxonomy): Eukaryota > Metazoa > Arthropoda > Insecta > Diptera > Drosophilidae > Drosophila > Drosophila carrolli. Next base: position 80,893 of record JAECXJ010000068.1, on the reverse strand, counting down.
GAAAATCACAACTTCCTAACTTTACAAACACCGGCTATAGGATATAGTCGGCCGATCCTTATGAAATTTGATATGTCGGATTGATTGGCCAAAAATAAAACCCATAGAAAATCCCAACTTCATAACTTAACAAACACCAAAGTTATGGCATTTCCGATCAATCAGTTATATGGCGGCTATAGGATATAGTCGGTCGATCCTTATGATATTTGGTAGGTCGGATTGATTGGCCAAATAAAAAACCCATACAAAATCCCAACTTCCTAACTTAAAAAACACCAAAGTTATGGCATTTCCAATCGTTCAGGTATATGACAGCTTTAAAATATATAGTCGGCCGATCCTTATGAAATTAAGTAGGTCGGATAAATTGGCCAAACATAAAACCCATAGAAAATCCCAACTTCCTAACTTAACAAACACCAAAGTTATGGCATTTCCGATCGTTCAGTTATATGGCAGCTATAGAATATAGTCGGCCGGTCCTTATTAAATTTGGTAGGTCGGATTGATTGGCTAAATATAAAACCCATAGAAAATCCAAACTTCCTAACTCTACAAACATCAAAGTTATGGCATTTCCGATCGTTCAGTTATATGGCAGCTATAGGATATAGTCGGCCGATGCTTATGAAATTTGGTAGGTCGGATTGATTGGCCAAATATAAAACCCATAGAAAATCCCAACCTCCTAACTTTACAAAGACCAATGTTATGGCTTTTCCGATCAATCAGTTATATGGCGGCTACAGGATATAGTCGCCCGATCCTTATGATGTTTGGTAGGTCGGATTGATTGGCCAAATAAAAAACCCATAAAAATCCCAACTTCCTAACTTAAAAAACACCAAAGTTATGGCATTTCCAATCGTTCAGTTATATGACAGATTTGAAATATATAGTCGGCAGATCCTTATGAAATTAAGTAGGTCGGATAAATTGGCCAAACATAAAACCCATAGAAAATCCCAACTTCCTAACTTAACAAACACCAAAGTTATGGCATTTCCGATCGTTCAGTTATATGGCAGCTATAGAATATAGTCGGCCGGTCCTTATGAAATTTGGTAGGTCGGATTGATTGGCTAAATATAAAACCCATAGAAAATCCAAACTTCCTAACTCTACAAACATCAAAGTTATGGCATTTCCGATCGTTCAGTTATATGGCAGCTATAGGATATAGTCGGCCGATGCTTATGAAATTTAGTAGGTTAACAAACACCAAAGTTATGGCTTTTCCGATCAATCAGTTATATTTCGGCTATAGGATATAGTCGGCCGATCCTTATGAAATTTGATATGTCGGATTGATTGGCCAAAGATAAGACCCATAAAAAATCCCAACTTACTAACTTTACAAACATCTAAGTAATGGCATTTCCAATCGTTCAGTTATATGGCAGCTATAGGATATAGTCGGCCGATCCTTATGAAATTTAGTAGGTCGGATTAATTGGCAAAATATAAAACCCATAGAAAATCACAACTTCCTAACTTTACAAACACCGGCTATAGGATATAGATTGTCGGCCGATCCTTATGAAATTTGATATGTCGGATTGATTGGCCAAAAATAAAACCCATAGAAAATCCCAACTTCATAACTTAACAAAAACCAAAGTTATGGCATTTCCGATCAATCAGTTATATGGCGGCTATAGGATATAGTCGGTCGATCCTTATGATATTTGGTAGGTCGGATTGATTGGCCAAATAAAAAACCCACACAAAATCCCAATTTCCTAACTTGAAAAACACCAAAGTTATGGCATTTCCAATCGTTCAGGTATATGACAGCTTTAAAATATATAGTCGGCCGATCCTTATGAAATTTAGTAGGTCGGATTAATTGGCCAAATATAAAACCCATAGAAAATCCCAACATCCTAACTTAACAAACACCAAAGTTATGGCATTTCCGATCGTTCAGTTATATGGCAGCTATAGAATATAGTCGGCCGGTCCTTATTAAATTTGGTAGGTCGGATTGATTGGCCAAATATAAAACCCATAGAAAATCCCAACTTCCTAACTTTACAAACACCAATGTTATGGCATTTCCGATCGTTCAGTTATATGGCAGCTATAGAATATAGTCGGCCGGTCCTTATTAAATTTGGTAGGTCGGATTGATTGGCCAAATATAAAACCCATAGAAAATCCCAACCTCCTAACTTTACAAACACCAATGTTATGGCTTTTCCGATCAATCAGTTATATGGCGGCTACAGGATATAGTCGCCCGATCCTTATGATGTTTGGTAGGTCGGATTGATTGGCCAAATAAAAAACCCATAAAAATCCCAACTTCCTAACTTAAAAAACACCAAAGTTATGGCATTTCCAATCGTTCAGTTATATGACAGATTTGAAATATATAGTCGGCAGATCCTTATGAAATTAAGTAGGTCGGATAAATTGGCCAAACATAAAACCCATAGAAAATCCCAACTTCCTAACTTAACAAACACCAAAGTAGGCATTTCCGATCGTTCAGTTATATGGCAGCTATAGAATATAGTCGGCCGGTCCTTATGAAATTTGGTAGGTCGGATTGATTGGCTAAATATAAAACCCATAGAAAATCCAAACTTCCTAACTCTACAAACATCAAAGTTATGGCATTTCCGATCGTTCAGTTATATGGCAGCTATAGGATATAGTCGGCCGATGCTTATGAAATTTAGTAGGTTAACAAACACCAAAGTTATGGCTTTTCCGATCAATCAGTTATATTTCGGCTATAGGATATAGTCGGCCGATCCTTATGAAATTTGATATGTCGGATTGATTGGCCAAAGATAAGACCCATAAAAAATCCCAACTTACTAACTTTACAAACATCTAAGTAATGGCATTTCCAATCGTTCAGTTATATGGCAGCTATAGGATATAGTCGGCCGATCCTTATGAAATTTAGTAGGTCGGATTAATTGGCAAAATATAAAACCCATAGAAAATCACAACTTCCTAACTTTACAAGCACCGGCTATAGGATATAGTCGGCCGATCCTTATGAAATTTGATATGTCGGATTGATTGGCCAAAAATAAAACCCATAGAAAATCCCAACTTCATAACTTAACAAACACCAAAGTTATGGCATTTCCGATCAATCAGTTATATGGCGGCTATAGGATATAGTCGGTCGATCCTTATGATATTTGGTAGGTCGGATTGATTGGCCAAATAAAAAACCCACACAAAATCCCAATTTCCTAACTTGAAAAACACCAAAGTTATGGCATTTCCAATCGTTCAGGTATATGACAGCTTTAAAATATATAGTCGGCCGATCCTTATGAAATTTAGTAGGTCGGATTAATTGGCCAAATATAAAACCCATAGAAAATCCCAACATCCTAACTTAACAAACACCAAAGTTATGGCATTTCCGATCGTTCAGTTATATGGCAACTAGAGAATATAGTCGGCCGGTCCTTATTAAATTTGGTAGGTCGGATTGATTGGCCAAATATAAAACCCATAGAATATCCCAACTTCCTAACTTAACAAACACCAAAGTTATGGCATTTCCGATCGTTCAGTTATATGGCGGCTATAGAATATAGTCGGCCGATCCTTATGATGTTTGGTAGGTCAGATTGATTGGCCAAATAAAAAACCCATAAAAAATCCCAACTTCCTAACTTAAAAAACACCCAAGTTATGGCATTTCCAATCGTTCAGGTATATGACAGCTTTAAAATATATAGTCGGCCGATCCTTATGAAATTTAGTAGGTCGGATTAATTGGCCAAATATAAAACCCATAGAAAATCCCAACATCCTAACTTAACAAACACCAAAGTTATGGCATTTCCGATCGTTCAGTTATATGGCAACTATAGAATATAGTCGGCCGGTCCTTATTAAATTTGGTAGGTCGGATTGATTGGCCAAATATAAAACCCATAGAAAATCCCAACATCCTAACTTAACAAACACCAAAGTTATGGCATTTCCGATCGTTCAGTTATATGGCAACTATAGAATATAGTCGGCCGGTCCTTATTAAATTTGGTAGGTCGGATTGATTGGCCAAATATAAAACCCATAGAAAATCCCAACTTCATAACTTAACAAACACCAAAGTTATGGCATTTCCGATCAATCAGTTATATGGCGGCTATAGGATATAGTCGGTCGATCCTTATGATGTTTGGTAGGTCGGATTGATTGGCCAAATAAAAAACCCACACAAAATCCCAATTTCCTAACTTGAAAAACACCAAAGTTATGGCATTTCCAATCGTTCAGGTATATGACAGCTTTAAAATATATAGTCGGCCGATCCTTATGAAATTTAGTAGGTCGGATTAATTGGCCAAATATAAAACCCATAGAAAATCCCAACATCCTAACTTAACAAACACCAAAGTTATGGCATTTCCGATCGTTCAGTTATATGGCAACTATAGAATATAGTCGGCCGGTCCTTATTAAATTTGGTAGGTCGGATTGATTGGCCAAATATAAAACCCATAGAATATCCCAACTTCCTAACTTAACAAACACCAAAGTTATGGCATTTCCGATCGTTCAGTTATATGGCGGCTATAGAATATAGTCGGCCGATCCTTATGATGTTTGGTAGGTCAGATTGATTGGCCAAATAAAAAACCCATACAAAATCCCAACTTCCTAACTTAAAAAACACCAAAGTTATGGCATTTCCAATCGTTCAGGTATATGACAGCTTTAAAATATATAGTCGGCCGATCCTTATGAAATTTAGTAGGTCGGATTAATTGGCCAAATATAAAACCCATAGAAAATCCCAACATCCTAACTTAACAAACACCAAAGTTATGGCATTTCCGATCGTTCAGTTATATGGCAACTATAGAATATAGTCGGCCGGTCCTTATTAAATTTGGTAGGTCGGATTGATTGGCCAAATATAAAACCCATAGAAAATCCCAACTTCCTAACTTTACAAACACCAATGTTATGGCATTTCCGATCGTTCAGTTATATGGCAGCTATAGAATATAGTCGACCGGTCCTTATTAAATTTGGTAGGTCGGATTGATTGGCCAAATATAAAACCCAAAGAAAATCCCAACTTCCTAACTTTACAAACACCAATGTTATGGCATTTCCGATCGTTCAGTTATATGGCAGCTATAGAATATAGTCGACCGGTCCTTATTAAATTTGGTAGGTCGGATTGATTGGCCAAATATAAAACCCATAGAAAATCACAACTTCCTAACTTTACAAACACCAGCTTTTAGATATAGTCGGCCGATCCTTATGAAATTTGATATGTCGGATTGATTGGCCAAAAATAAAACCCATAGAAAATCCCAACTTCCTAACTTTACAAACACCAATGTTATGGCATTTCCGATTGTTCAGTTATATGGCAGCTATAGAATATAGTCGGCCGGTCCTTATTAAATTTGGTAGGTCGGATTGATTGGCCAAATATAAAACCCATAGAAAATCACAACTTCCTAACTTTACAAACACCAGCTATTGGATATAGTCGGCCGATCCATATGAAATTTGATATGTCGGATTGATTGGCCAAAAATAAAACCCATAGAAAATCCCAACTTCCTAACTTAACAAACACCAAAGTTATGGCTTTTCCGATCAATCAGTTATATGGCGGCTACAGGATATAGTCGCCCGATCCTTATGATGTTTGGTAGGTCGGATTGATTGGCCAAATAAAAAACCCATACAAAATCCCAACTTCCTAACTTAAAAAACACCAAAGTTATGGCATTTCCAATCGTTCAGTTATATGACAGCTTTGAAATATATAGTCGGCAGATCCTTATGAAATTTAGTAGGTCGGATAAATTGGCCAAACATAAAACCCATAGAAAATCCCAACTTCCTAACTTAACAAACACCAAAGTTATGGCATTTCCGATCGTTCAGTTATATGGCAGCTATAGAATATAGTCGGCCGGTCCTTATGAAATTTGGTAGGTCGGATTGATTGGCTAAATATAAAACCCATAGAAAATCCAAACTTCCTAACTCTACAAACATCAAAGTTATGGCATTTCCGATCGTTCAGTTATATGGCAGCTATAGGATATAGTCGGCCGATCCTTATGAAATTCAGTAGGTTAACAAACACCAAAGTTAACGCTTTTCCGATCAATCTGTTATATTTCGGCTATAGGATATAGTCGGCCGATCCTTATGATGTTTGGTAGGTCAGATTGATTGGCCAAATAAAAAAGCCATACAAAATCCCAACTTCCTAACTTAAAAAACACCCAAGTTATGGCATTTCCAATCGTTCAGTTATATGACAGCTTTAAAATATATAGTCGGCCGATCCTTATGATTTAGTAGGTCGGATTAATTGGCCAAATATAAAACCCATAGAAAATCCCAACTTCCTAACTTAACAAACACCAAAGTTATGGCATTTCCAATCGTTCAGTTATATGGCGGCTATAGGATATAGTCGGCCGATCCTTATGATGTTTGGTAGGTCAGATTGATTGGCCAAATAAAAAACCCATAAAAAATCCCAACTTCCTAACTTAAAAAACACCAAAGTTATGGCATTTCCAAACGTTCAAGTATATGACAGCTTTAAAATATATAGTCGGCCGATCCTTATGAAATTTAGTAGGTCGGATTAATTGGCCAAATATAAAACCCATAGAAAATCCCAACATCCTAACTTAACAAACACCAAAGTTATGGCATTTCCGATCGTTCAGTTATATGGCAGCCATAGAATATAGTCGGCCGGTCCTTATTAAATTTGGTAGGTCGGATTGATTGGCCAAATATAAAATTTGGTAGGTCGGATTGATTGGCCAAATATAAAACCCTAACATTACAAACACCAGCTATTGGATATAGTCGGCCGATCCTTATGAAATTTGATATGTCGGATTGATTGGCCAAAAATAAAACCCATAGAAAATCCCAACTTCCTAACTTTACAAACACCAATGTTATGGCATTTCCGATCGTTCAGTTATATGGCAGCTATAGAATATAGTCGGCCGGTCCTTATGAAATTTGGTAGGTCGGATTGATTGGCTAAATATAAAACCCATAGAAAATCCCAGCTTCCTAACTTTACAAACACCAATGTTATGGCATTTCCGATCAATCAGTTATATGGCGGCTACAGGATATAGTCGCCCGATCCTTATGATGTTTGGTAGGTCGGATTGATTGGCCAAATAAAAAACCCATACAAAATCCCAACTTCCTAACTTAACAAACACCAAAGTTATGGCATTTCCGATCGTTCAGTTATATGGCCAAATATAAAACCCATAGAAAATCCCAACATCCTAACTTAACAAACACCAAAGTTATGGCATTTCCGATCGTTCAGTTATATGGCAGCCATAGAATATAGTCGGCCGGTCCTTATTAAATTTGGTAGGTCGGATTGATTGGCCAAATATAAAACCCATAGAAAATCACAACTTCCTAACTTTACAAACACCAGCTATTGGATATAGTCGGCCGATCCTTATGAAATTTGATATGTCGGATTGATTGGCCAAAAATAAAACCCATAGGAAATCCCAACTTCCTAACTTTACAAACACCAATGTTATGGCATTTCCGATCGTTCAGTTATATGGCAGCTATAGAATATAGTCGGCCGGTCCTTATGAAATTTGGTAGGTCGGATTGATTGGCTAAATATAAAACCCATAGAAAATCCCAGCTTCTAACTTTACAAACACCAATGTTATGGCATTTCCGATCGGGCGATCCTTATGATGTTTGGTAGGTCAGATTGATTGGCCAAATAAAAAAGCCATACAAAATCCCAACTTCCTAACTTAAAAAACACCAAAGTTATGGCATTTCCAATCGTTCAGTTATATAGCAGCTATAGAATACAGTCGGCCGATCTTTATGAAATTTGATATATCGGATTGATTGGCCACAGATAGTAGTAGAAATTTAGTAGGTCGGATTAATTGGCCAAACATAAAACCCATAGAAAATCCCAACATCCTAACTTAACAAACACCAAAGTTATGGCATTTCCGATCGTTCAGTTATATGGCAGGTATAGAATATAGTCGGCCGGTCCTTATTAAATTTGGTAGGTCGGATTGATTGGCCAAATATAAAACCCTAACTTTACAAACACCAGCTATTGGATATAGTCGGCCGATCCTTATGAAATTTGATATGTCGGATTGATTGGCCAAAAATAAAACCCATAGAAAATCCCAACTTCCTAACTTTACAAACACCAATGTTATGGCATTTCCGATCGTTCAGTTATATGGCAGCTATAGAATATAGTCGGCCGGTCCTTATGAAATTTGGTAGGTCGGATTGATTGGCTAAATATAAAACCCATAGAAAATCCCAGCTTCCTAACTTTACAAACACCAATGTTATGGCATTTCCGATCAATCAGTTATATGGCGGCTACAGGATATAGTCGCCCGATCCTTATGATGTTTGGTAGGTCGGATTGATTGGCCAAATAAAAAACCCATACAAAATCCCAACTTCCTAACTTAACAAACACCAAAGTTATGGCATTTCCGATCGTTCAGTTATATGGCAGCTTTAAAATATATAGTCGGCCGATCCTTATGATGTTTGGTAGGTCAGATTGATTGGCCAAATAAAAAAGCCATACAAAATCCCAACTTCCTAACTTAACAAACACCAAAGTTATGGCATTTCCGATCGTTCAGTTATATGGCGGCTATAGGATATAGTCGGCCGATCCTTATGATGTTTGGTAGGTCAGATTGATTGGCCAAATAAAAAACCCATACAAAATCCCAACTTCCTAACTTAAAAAACACCAAAGTTATGGCTTTTCCAATCGTTCAGTTATATAGCAGCTATAGAATATAGTCGGCCGATCTTTATGAAATTTGATATGCCGGATTGATTGGCCACAAATAAAACCCATAGAATATCCCAACTTCCTAACTTAGCAAACACCAAAGTTATGGCATTTCCGATCGTTCAGTTATATGGCGGCTATAGGATATAGTCGGCCGATCCTTAAAATAAAAATCCTAACTTAAAAAACACCAAAGTTATGGCATTTCCAATCGTTCAAGTATATGACAGCTTTAAAATATATAGTCGGGCGATCCTTATGAAATTTAGTAGGTCGGATTAATTGGCCAAATATAAAACCCATAGAAAATCCCAACATCCTAACTTAACAAACACCAAAGTTATGGCATTTCCGATCGTTCAGTTATATGGCAGCTATAGAATATAGTCGGCCGGTCCTTATTAAATTTGGTAGGTCGGATTGATTGGCCAAATATAAAACCCATAGAAAATCACAACATCCTAACTTTACAAACACCAGCTATTGGATATAGTCGGCCGATCCTTATGAAATTTGATATGTCGGATTGATTGGCCAAAAATAAAACCCATAGAAAATCCCAACTTCCTAACTTTACAAACACCGATGTTATGGCATTTCCGATCGTTCAGTTATATGGCAGCTATAGAATATAGTCGGCCGGTCCTTATTAAATTTGGTAGGTCGGATTGATTGGCCAAATATAAAACCCATAGAAAATCACAACTTCCTAACTTTACAAACACCAGCTTTTAGATATATTCGGCCGATCCTTATGAAATTTGATATGTCGGATTGATTGGCCAAAAATAAAACCCATAGAAAATCCCAGCTTCCTAACTTTACAAACACCAATGTTATGGCATTTCCGATCAATCAGTTATATGGCGGCTACAGGATATAGTCGCCCGATCCTTATGATGTTTGGTAGGTCGGATTGATTGGCCAAATAAAAAACCCATACAAAATCCCAACTTCCTAACTTAACAAACACCAAAGTTATGGCATTTCCGATCGTTCAGTTATATGGCAGCTATAGAATATAGTAGGCCGGTCCTTATGAAATTTGGTAGGTCGGATTGATTGGCTAAATATAAAACCCATAGAAAATCCCAACTTCCTAACTTTACAAACATCAAAGTTATGGCATTTCCGATCGTTCAGTTATATGGCAGCTATAGGATATAGTCGGCCGATCCTTATGAAATTTAGTAGATCGGTTTAATTGGCCAAATATAAAATTCATAGAAAATCAAAACCTTCTAACTTTACAAACACCAGCTATAGGATATAGTCGGCCGATCCTTATGAAATGTGATATGTCGGATTGATTGGCCATAAATAAAACCCATAGAAAATCCCAACTTCCTTACTTAACAAACACCAAAGTAATGGCATTTCCGATCAATCAGGTATATGGCGGCTATAGGATATAGTCAGCCGATCCTTATGATGTTTCGTAGGTCGGATTGATTGGCCAAATAAAAAGCCCAATACAAAATCCCAATTTCCTAACTTTAAAAACACCAATGTTATGGCATTTTCGATCGTTCAGTTATATGGCAGCTATAGAATATAGGCGGCCGATCCTTATGAAATTTGATATGTCGGATTGATTGGCCAAAGATAAAACCCATAGAAAATCCCAACTTCCTAACATAACAAACATCAAAGTTATGGCATTTCCGATCGGTCAGTTATATGGCAGCTATAGAATATAATCGGCCGGTCCTTATGAAATTTGGTAGGTCGGATTGATTGGCTAAATATAAAACCGATAGAAAATCCCAATTTCCTAACTTTAAAAACACCAATGTTATGGCATTTCCGATCGTTCAGTTATATGGCAGCTATAGAATATAGTCGGCCGATCCTTATGAAATTTGATATGTCAGATTGATTGGCCAAAGATAAAACTTATAGAATATCCCAACTTCCTAACTTAACAAACACCAAAGTTATGGCATTTCCGATCGTTCAGTTATATGGCAGCTATAGAATATAGTCGTCCGGTCCTTATGAAATTTGGTAGGTCGGATTGATTGGCTAAATATAAAACCCATAGAAAATACCAACTTCCTAACTTTACAAACACCAGCTTTTAGATATAGTCGGCCGATCCTTATGAAATTTGATATGTCGGATTGATTGGCCAAAAATAAAACCCATAGAAAATCACAACTTCCTAACTTTACAAACACCAATGTTATGGCATTTCCGATCGTTCAGTTATATGGCAGCTATAGAATATAGTCGGCCGGTCCTTATTAAATTTGGTAGGTCGGATTGATTGGCCAAATATAAAACCCATAGAAAATCACAACTTCCTAACTTAACAAACACCAAAGTTATGGCATTTCCGATCGTTCAGTTATATAGCAGCTATAGAATATAGTCGGCCGATCCTTATGATGTTTGGTAGGTCAGATTGATTGGCCAAATAAAAAACCCATACAAAATCCCAACTTCCTAACTTAACAAACACCAAAGTTATGGCATTTCCGATCGTTCAGTTATATAGCAGCTATAGAATATAGTCGGCCGATCTTTATGAAATTTGATATGTCGGATTGATTGGCCAAAGATAAAATCCATAGAATATCCCAACTTCCTAACTTAACAAACACCAAAGTTATGGCATTTCCGATCGTTCAGTTATATGGCGGCTTAAGGATATAGTCGGCCGATCCTTATGATGTTTGGTAGGTCAGATTGATTGGCCAAATAAAAAACCCATACAAAATCCCAACTTCCTAACTTAAAAAACACCAAAGTTATGGCATTTCCGATCGTTCAGTTATATGGCAGCTATAGAATATAGTCGGCCGGTCCTTATTAAATTTGGTAGGTCGGATTGATTGGCCAAATATAAAACCCATAGAAAATCACTACTTCCTAACTTAACAAACACCAAAGTTATGGCATTTCCGATCGTTCAGTTATATGGCAGCTATAGAATATAGTCGGCCGGTCCTTATGAAATTTGGTAGGTCGGATTGATTGGCTAAATATAAAACCCATAGAAAATCCCAACTTCCTAACTTTACAAACATCAAAGTTATGGCATTTCCAATCGTTCAGTTATATGACAGCTTTAAAATATATAGTCGGCCGATCCTTATGAAACTTAGTAGGTCGGATTAATTGGCAAAATATAAAACCCATAGAAAATCCCAACATCCTAACTTAACAAACACCAAAGTTATGGGATTTCCGATTGGCCAAATAAAAAACCCATACAAAATCCCAACTTCCTAACTTAAAAAACACCAAAGTTATGGCATTTCCAATCGTTCAGTTATATGACAGCTTTAAAATATATAGTCGGCCGATCCTTATGAAATTTAGTAGGTCGGATTAATTGGCCAAATATAAAACCCATAGAAAATCCCAACATCCTAACTTAACAAACACCAAAGTTATGGCATTTCCGATCGTTCAGTTATATTGCAGCTATAGAATATAGTCGGCCGGTCCTTATTAAATTTGGTAGGTCGGATTGATTGGCCAAATATAAAACCCATAGAAAATCACAACATCCTAACTTTACAAACACCAGCTATTGGATATAGTCGGCCGATCCTTATGAAATTTGATATGTCGGATTGATTGGCCAAAAATAAAACCCATAGAAAATCCCAACTTCCTAACTTTACAAACACCAATGTTATGGCATTTCCGATCGTTCAGTTATATGGCAGCTAGAGAATATAGTCGGCCGGTCCTTATTAAATTTGGTAGGTCGGATTGATTGGCCAAATATAAAACCCATAGAAAATCACAACTTCCTAACTTTACAAACACCAGCTATTGGATATAGTCAGCCGATCCTTATGAAATTTGATATGTCGGATTGATTGGCCAAAAATAAAACCCATAGAAAATCACAACTTCCTAACTTAACAAACACCAAAGTTATGGCTTTTCCGATCAATCAGTTATATGGCGGCTACAGGATATAGTCGCCCGATCCTTATGATGTTTGGTAGGTCGGATTGATTGGCCAAATAAAAAACCCATACAAAATCCCAACTTCCTAACTTAAAAAACATCAAAGTTATGGCATTTCCAATCGTTCAGTTATATGACAGCTTTAAAATATATAGTCGGCCGATCCTTATGAAATTTAGTAGGTCGGATTAATTGGCCAAATATAAAACCCATAGAAAATCCCAACATCCTAACTTAACAAACACCAAAGTTATGGCATTTCCGATCGTTCAGTTATATTGCAGCTATAGAATATAGTCGGCCGGTCCTTATTAAATTTGGTAGGTCGGATTGATTGGCCAAATATAAAACCCATAGAAAATCACAACATCCTAACTTTACAAACACCAGCTATTGGATATAGTCGGCCGATCCTTATGAAATTTGATATGTCGGATTGATTGGCCAAAAATAAAACCCATAGAAAATCCCAACTTCCTAACTTTACAAACACCAATGTTATGGCATTTCCGATCGTTCAGTTATATGGCAGCTAGAGAATATAGTCGGCCGGTCCTTATTAAATTTGGTAGGTCGGATTGATTGGCCAAATATAAAACCCATAGAAAATCACAACTTCCTAACTTTACAAACACCAGCTATTGGATATAGTCGGCCGATCCTTATGAAATTTGATATGTCGGATTGATTGGCCAAAAATAAAACCCATAGAAAATCCCAACTTCCTAACTTAACAAACACCAAAGTTATGGCTTTTCCGATCAATCAGTTATATGGCGGCTACAGGATATAGTCGCCCGATCCTTATGATGTTTGGTAGGTCGGATTGATTGGCCAAATAAAAAACCCATACAAAATCCCAACTTCCTAACTTAACAAACACCAAAGTTATGGCATTTCCGATCGTTCTGTTATATGGCAGCTATAGAATATAGTCGGCCGGTCCTTATGAAATTTGGTAGGTCGGATTGATTGGCTAAATATAAAACCCATAGAAAATCCCAATTTCCTAACTTTACAAACATCAAAGTTATGGCATTTCCGATCGTTCAGTTATATGGCAGCTATAGGATATAGTCGGCCGATCCTTATGAAATTTAGTAGATCGGATTAATTGGCCAAATATAAAATTCATCGAAAATCACAACTTCCTAACTTTACAAACACCAAAGTTATGGCATTTCCGATCGTTCTGTTATATGGCAGCTATAGAATATAGTCGGCCGGTCCTTATGAAATTTGGTAGGTCGGATTGATTGGCTAAATATAAAACCCATAGAAAATCCCAATTTCCTAACTTTACAAACATCAAAGTTATGGCATTTCCGATCGTTCAGTTATATGGCAGCTATAGGATATAGTCGGCCGATCCTTATGAAATTTAGTAGATCGGATTAATTGGCCAAATATAAAATTCATCGAAAATCACAACTTCCTAACTTTACAAACACCAGCTATAGGATAACGTCGGCCGATCCTTATGAAATGTGATATGTCGGATTGATTGGCCATAAATAAAACCCATAGAAAATCCCAACTTCCTTACTTAACAAACACCAAAGTAATGGCATTTCCGATCAATCAGTTATATGGCGGCTATAGGATATAGTCAGCCGATCCTTATGATGTTTCGTAGGACGGATTGATTGGCCTAATAAAAATCCCAATACAAAATCCCAATTTCCTAACTTTAAAAACACCAAAGTTATGACATTTCCGATCGTTCAGTTATATGGCAGCTATAGAATATAGTCGGCCGATCCTTATGAAATTTGATATGTCGGATTGATTGGCCAAAGAAAAAACCCATAGAAAATCCCAACTTCCTAACTTAACAAACACCAAAGTTATGGCATTTCCGATCAGCCAATCAATCCGACCTACCAAATTTCATAAAGACCGGCCGATTATATCCTATAGCTGCCATATAACTGAACGATCGGAAATGCCATAACTTTGGTGGTTGTAAAGTTAGGAAGTTGGGATTTTCTATGGGTTTTATATTTGGCCAATTAATCCGACCTACTAAATTTCATAAGGATCGGCCGTCTATATATTTCAAAGCTGTCATATAACTGAACGATTGGAAATGCCATAACTTTGGTATTTATACCCGTTATTGTATTCGTGCAAGAGTATGTAACAGGTGGAAGGAAGCGTTTCCGACCCTATAAAGTATATATATTCTTGTTAAGGATCACTAGTCGAGTCGATCTAGCCATGTCCGTCTGTCCGTCCGTATGAACGCTGAGATCTCGGAAACTATAAAAGCTAGAAGATTGGCATTTTGCATGCAGATTCTAGGAGTTCCTATGCAGCGCAAGTTTGTTTCAAAAAGGTGGCACGCCCCCTTAAACGCCCACAATCGCTTAAATACGATTTTAAAAATTTAAATATTTCGGAAAAGTAAAAATGCAGTTTTATTGTGTTTATCAATACCTATCGAAATGTAAAATAAATTTTTCAAATCGGACCATTCGTTAAAAAGTTATACGTGATCAAAGTTTCTATCTCCATCTCCCTCGCACTCCCTTTACCTGAGTAACGGGTATCTGATAGTCGTGGCACCCGACTATAGCGTTCTCTCTTGTTAAAGTTAGGAAGTTGGGATTTTTTATGAGTATTAAGAATGCATCATATGAATAATTTTGGAGATTATAATTCACAGAATATTCTGCAAGGGTATTTCAACTTCGGCTCCGCCCGAAGTTAGCTTTCCTTTCTTGTTTTTTTTTGCTTTATTTTGATCTTTATGTATCTAAGAATACGCCACAGAAAGGGTTTGGTAAAAATCATATTCCTTGTCATGTTTCTGGGAACCGGAAGGTACCCGTGCGCGGCCGTTTCCGAGAAGGGTCGCGCGGCGGGCCACGACCGCGCTCTCGTCAGGTATAAATTCTTTTCTGATACAACAGAGGGAGGAAAATGTGGAGAACCAGGAGCATCTGCATGATCAGGAGGGACAACTCTACGGCCCCGGTATAGCCGATTGACGCGTAAGTTGCAATAATCATGTTTTGTACTGTACTTTATCTTTAAACGCGATTTCCCGAAAGTTGTGTTTTTTTAATTTTCAGGTAAGCCTTTTCATAGAAGTTATAGTTCGATTTTAATAATTTTTTTTTTCAATTGTTCAGAAAACACATCGCTATGTTTTCCCGTGTACGATTTTCGAAATTTTGTTTAGTTCCATTTTCATAACTTCTAATAGGTAAAAAAAAAACAGTAAAAATCTACATTTTTCACAAATTGTTGCATAACTTTTATAAATTTTAAAATAAAAAAAATCATACACGGGAAAACATAGTCAACGTAACTCCGATTACAAAAAGTATCCGTTTTCTGATTTCAGATCATCCATGTGGAAAAATCGTTACCTAAAAGTCACAACTGCGTTCTTTAGATGGCGACATTTGATGGCACTCCAAGGTCGCGATATTCGTTTTTTTCGTACAACAGAAGTAGTAGTTTTTTTACAATCCATCCACGAAAACACCCTTCATTTTCGGGCCTCGAGAGTAGAGGACCCCCTTAAAACCGTTCAGTAATATGGCAGCTATAGAATATAGTCGGCCGATCCTTATGAAATTTGATATGTCGGATTGATTGGCCAAAGATAAAACCCATAGAAAATCCCAACTTCCTAACTTAAGAAACACCAAAGTTATGGCATTTCCGATCGTTCAGTTATATGGCGGCTATAGAATATAGTCGGCCGATCCTTATGATGTTTGGTACGTCGGATTGATTGGCCAAATAAAAAACCCATACAAAATCCCAATTTCCTAACTTTAAAATCACTAATGTTATGGAATTTCCGATCGTTCAGTTATATGGCAGCTATAGAATATAGTCGGCCGGTCCCTTTGAAATTTTGTAGGTCGGATTGATTGGCTAAATATAAAACCCATAGAAAAACCCAACTTCCTAACTTAACAAACACCAAAGTTATGGCATTTCCGATCAATCAGTTATATGGCGGCTATAGAATATAGTCGGCCGATCCGTATGATGTTTGGTAGGTCGGATTGATTGGCTAAATATAAAACCCATAGAAAATCCCAACTTCCTAACTTTACAAACATCAAAGTTATGGCATTTCCGATCGTTCAGTTATAAGCCAGCTATAGGATATAGTCGGCCGATCCTTATGAAATTTAGTAGGTCGGATTAATTGGCCAAATATAAAACCCATACAAAATCCCAACTTCCTAACTTAACAGATACCAAAGTTATGGCATTTCCGATCGTTCAGTTATATGGCAGCTATAGAATATAGTCGGCCGGTCCTTATGAAATTTGGTAGGTCGGATTAATTGGCTAAATATAAAACCAATAGAAAATCCCAACTTCCTAACTTTACAAACATCAAAGTTATGGCATTTCCGATCGTTTAGTTATATGGCAGCTATAGGATATGGTCGGCCGATCCTTATGAAATTTGATATGTCAGATTGATTGGCCAAAGATAAAACTTATAGAATATCCCAACTTCCTAACTTAACAAACACCAAAGTTATGGCATTTCCGATCGTTCAGTGATATGGCAGCTATAGAATATAGGCGGCCGGTCCTTATGAAATTTGGTAGGTCGGATTGATTGGCTAAATATAAAACCCATAGAAAATCCCAACTTCCTAACTTTACAAACATCAAAGTTATGGCATTTCCAATCGTTCAGTTATATGACAGCTTTAAAATATATAGTCGGCCGATCCTTATGAAACTTAGTAGGTCAGATTAATTGGCAAAATATAAAACCCATAGAAAATCCCAACATCCTAACTTAACAAACACCAAAGTTATGGCATTTCCGATTGGCCAAATAAAAAACCCATACAAAATCCCAACTTCCTAACTTAAAAAACACCAAAGTTATGGCATTTCCAATCGTTCAGTTATATGACAGCTTTAAAATATATAGTCGGCCGATCCTTATGAAATTTAGTAGGTCGGATTAATTGGCCAAATATAAAACCCATAGAAAATCCCAACATCCTAACTTAACAAACACCAAAGTTATGGCATTTCCGATCGTTCAGTTATATGGCAGCTATAGAATATAGTCGGCCGGTCCTTATTAAATTTGGTAGGTCGGATTGATTGGCCAAATATAAATCCCATAGAAAATCACAACATCCTAACTTTACATGGATTTTATTTTTGACCAATCAATCCGACCTACCAAATTTCATAAGGACCGGCCGACTATATTCTATAGCTCCCATATAACTGAACGATCGGAAATGCCATAACTTTGGTGTTTGTTAAGTTAGGAAGTTGGGATTTTCTATGGGTTTTATATTTGGCCAATTAATCCGACCTACTAAATTTTATAAGGATCGGCCGTCTATATATTTCAAAGCTTTCATATAACTGAACGATTGGAAATGCCATAACTTTGGTATTTATACCCGTTACTCGTAGAGTAAAAGGGTATATTGTATTCGTGCAAGAGTATGTAACAGGTGGAAGGAAGCGTTTCCGACCCTATAAAGTATATATAAATTAGTTTAAATGTGTTTATCGCAGCTAGTCCCTAGCTGCAATCCCGTTGTCTAGTCGATTTACGTTGGTACGTAGATGATGGTTCTGCGTAGCTCTGGTAGGTAGGAGGCCGGTTGGTTCCGCGTAGCTCCAGTAGATAGGTGGCCGGTCGGCCGGTGATCAGCTGTCGTCCACTGAAGAGTTATGACGATTACGCTGGAAGGGTGACTGCCCTCCGTTCGCTGCTGGCCTAGAGACTCAGTCAGTGTTTAAATAATAAATTGATTAACGGCGGTTGCCGGAGTTTGCTTGATGAGCGATGTGCTCTTTATTGAATCAAAAACAGAACTGAACTTAAAGCTAACATAAAAAGGGACTCATAGCGGCCACTCCAATGGGTAGTGTTTGCCGGCTATGCACGAGCTTCCGGCCAGACGCTGTGTCAGCAATTTGGCCGGAGCGGGCTTTCGGGCGATCGGTCATTGCCTTCGCCCGGTTAACTTAGTTAACTACTCCCCCCTCAGGATTAAGGCCGCCCTCGGCCGACCCTATTTGGGCGATCATATCTGCTATTTGGGCCGTAGCTCTCCTGGCCAGGATGACTCGCCGATATGTGAAACCGACGCAGATCAACGCGCAGCATATTGCTCCTGCCACCAGTACTATCTGATGTGAATGATAGTCGTTGATATTCTCCCCAACTCTCTTGATGTGTTCCAGATTACGCTCACTCAAGCGGTGAAGGTACGGAAGACTGAGGATGTTGTGCTCCATAGTAATATTCAGGGAGGGCGAGCTGGCTACTCCTGGGACCCTCTTCTGGGCCCTGTCATTGTTGACATATCGGGTTTCATTAACCATGGCACTCTCAGTAAAGGTAATGAGATGCGTGCCTCGTACATGGATGTAAGTGCCATTATCCACACTCACACGTGCCGGACGATCGATTACAATTATAATGCCTTCATCTACTTGAGTAATTGGATGTAGATCGCTGTGCTGGATGTCACAGTGCGCTATGCCTCCAACGTGGAGCTCTTGCGCGCACGACCTTCTTAACGCCAGCTGGCAAAATGTGGCTCCAGGTGTTGTGGAGCAATTGTTGACCGTGCGAATTGCTCCATTGCAATCAGCTATTATTTTGTCCTCCAGCCTGAGCATCGTGTCATGATGGGACACGGGGAAAACAGTAATTTTAATACACGACGACTTAATTATTGGAAATTTGATGACAAAATACAAAAGGTTATCGGACTGTAATATTTTAACGGAAGCAACGGACAATAAGTCTTTGATGGGGGTATCTGTGGGCTCTTCTATCCAAATATCTTCTAGGTCTGCATGATCTAGTATACTAGGGCTCACAATGTTGGCCTTAGCTAGAGCTATAGCTAGTAATAAATTTTGCAGCTCCATACTAATCATTCTATTTCGGGATAATAACATCTCATAAAGATGCCCCGTGTCAACTTGGGTTCCCTTGGCTGACCTCAGAAGTTGGTTGACGGTGGTAGTAATATTATTAATTTGGTCTTGTACTTTACTATTGATGTTTATCTGTCTATTGTTTGCATTTATTAACTGAAATTCATTAAATTTAATTTTTTCGAAATCCTCTGCATCTGGCGTACCCGCCACTACCTTTAACGCCGCTCCTAGGAAATCCAAACTCCTAGCTACCCTATGGTGGATGCTCAACGAGTCGAGCAGGTCACGCAGATGAGCGACATCGACACTCAAAAGTTTCTGCATGTGTGACTGGGGAAACATGCTGGTCATGCCATCCGTTTCTTCCACCACGCGCCTATATTCCGAGAGATTCGCCGAGTGTGTGACGAACGCGAATTCTTCCCAAACTAAAATTCTACCATCAATGATGGGAATATATTTGGCCTGTGAGTAGTCCGAGACGTGCCCCGATGTTACGGTAAGCAGGACTAACAGGGATACGAATGCGAACCTGTAATATTGGATGTATTGTAGTGTTTGTTTAAAATATTGTAGCCCACCACCAAAGCATAAAGAAAAAAAGCACAATTATAACAAAAACTTATACCAAGTGAATAGGGGTTAGAAAATATGGAAAAAACTAATGCCAAGTGGCTATGGGTGAAAAAATGTGGAAAAGAAAACTTACGCCAAGTGGCTAGGTGTAAACAGTAGAAAAAAATGAATTATTATCTAATGTTGTCCTTGTGGACCACCCTCCCCTTAATGTGGACCGTGGTCCCCAGGTCCGCTTCAACAGCTTTTCCTCACACAGTGGTGTGAGTTTATTGCCAAGCCTTCGGTTTGACTTAACCAAAACTTTCTCGCCGACTTCGAATGATCTGCATTGTCGGGAGGCATTTTCCCTGGCCCTGAGCGTGTTTTGTGCCCTAACGATCTTATTCTGGACGTCCGTCTGTGGGTCGTCTGGGTGCTTTTGCACGATGTCGACCGGCCGTTTGTCAACGACAGAGTTAATTGATTTATTATATTTGGCGGTTGCCAATAAAATAATTTCCACAGTATCGGTTATCCCCTTGTCGATCTTTAGGCAACGAGCAAGCTCCAAGAGGGTGCTGTGAAAGCGCTCTACTTGCCCGTTTGGTGGGGCATTTGCAATACTAACACCAAAATGGTTGTCAAGCATGGCTGAGATAGTGTGCGAGTTCAACGAAGGTTCATTATCGCAATAGACTACTCTAGCCCTAGGGAAAAAGTTCATGATTTGGAGTATGGCCGGTTTAAGATCCTCGATTGTCCTGGAGTGGACATGTTGCACAACTGCAAACTTCGAAAACTTGTCGATGCAAGTGAGGAAGTATTTCTTGTCTGTGGAAAAGATGTCGATATGTAGTAGTTCTCCCACATGAGAGGGAATCGGAGTCTCGCCTAGCTCATGCTTCTTTGGGTGCCTATCGTACTTGGCTTTCGCACATGTTTTGCAGTTTGCTACAATCTCGGTGGCTAGCTTGGCCATCTTTGGAAAGTAGTACTCGGAGAGTATCTGCTTAACATTTTCTTGGGCCGATCTGTGAGCCCTGTTGTGCTCGACGGTGAGGATTTCCCGTCTCTCAGGAACCGCAAAAATATCCGTTACACGATTTTTGCAATGCCAAAATTTGGTGGCTGGAAACTGCCGAACCAATTCGTCCTGTATCATTGCCAGCGTGTGCAAGTCACAATGAATGGCGTTTACGCCTTTAGGAACGATTATATCCGCGAGTTCATCAAGTAATGACTCTTTGCAGGAGAAGTTAATCACATGCCGTCTCTTGTTTCCAAAGAGGACGAAGCTGCGTTTCAACGGAAAGCGTGCCTCCTCCAGAGTTATCTGGTTCTGAAAACAATTTAAAGGCTTGTCCGTGGTTTCAATGGTATAGGTTAGCGACAGCTCACTGTGAATTGTGGCCGCGCGGGGGGGGATCACGGGGACTGGGTCTCCGCTATGGCAAACAAAAATATAAACAACAAAAATTGACACAGTAAAGATTCGTGGTGGCTAAGCTGCCGCTCTGAAAGACAAAGAAGCGAAGCTAAACAAAATCGGAATACAAACGTCGCGGTGTCGAGTTCGAGTGTCGTAGTGGAGTGGGTAAGCGATGGAAACAAAAACAAACCCAAGACTGTTGCCAAGCTAACACAAAGAATTTTGGTGTAAGCAAAAAGATGACTACATATAAGGGGTAAATTAAATGCACAAATTTAAATGAGACAGTATCTGTCGCCGATAAAAATATATCAATAAATGCACAATTAATAAATTTATTTCCCGGCGGCGCCTTTGCGTCTAGGCTGGGTATTAAATATGTAATCTGGTAGTTATATTGGCGATAATATTGGGCACCAAGATATTTATTGAAAAAAAAAATTTTTTTTTTAAAAATGCAAACAATGAAAAACACAAATAAATCACATGTGATTACACCAATAAAATTGTCAGCCAATTAGTGAGTATGTTTATTTATAAAAATGTTAACACGAAACTCTAATATAGAGCTGCAGAAAATATAGCGTATTTAAATATTTTATCAATGCAGATGCCGGAAAAATTTTTTGGAACAGAAGTGCTCACTTACATGATTTCCCGACTTAGATGGGTAATTTAACGTGGGCGCCAATTAGTTTAAATGTGTTTATCGCAGCTAGTCCCTAGCTGCAATCCCGTTGTCGATCGCTAGTCTAGTCGATTTACGTTGGTACGTAGATGATGGTTCTGCGTAGCTCTGGTAGGTAGGAGGCCGGTTGGTTCCGCGTAGCTCCAGTAGATAGGTGGCCGGTCGGCCGGTGATCAGCTGTCGTCCACTGAAGAGTTATGACGATTACGCTGGAAGGGTGACTGCCCTCCGTTCGCTGCTGGCCTAGAGACTCAGTCAGTGTTTAAATAATAAATTGATTAACGGCGGTTGCCGGAGTTTGCTTGATGAGCGATGTGCTCTTTATTGAATCAAAAACAGAACTGAACTTAAAGCTAACATAAAAAGGGACTCATAGCGGCCACTCCAATGGGTAGTGTTTGCCGGCTGTGCACGAGCTTCCGGCCAGACGCTGTGTCAGCAATTTGGCCGGAGCGGGCTTTCGGGCGATCGGTCATTGCCTTCGCCCGGTTAACTTAGTTAACTTATATTCTTGTTAAGGATCACTAGTCGAGTCGATCTAGCCATGTCCGTCTGTCCGTCCGTATGAACGCTGAGATCTCGGAAACTATAAAAGCTAGAAGATTGGCATTTTGCATGCAGATTCTAGGAGTTCCTATGCAGCGCAAGTTTGTTTCAAAAAGGTGGCACGCCCCCTTAAACGCCCACAATCGCTTAAATACGATTTTAAAAATTTAAATATTTCGGAAAAGTAAAAATGCAGTTTTATTGTGTTTATCAATACCTATCGAAATGTAAAAGAAATTTTTCAAATCGGACCATTCGTTAAAAAGTTATACGTGATCAAAGTTTCTATCTCCATCTCCCTCGCACTCCCTTTACCTGAGTAACGGGTATCTGATAGTCGTGGCACCCGACTATAGCGTTCTCTCTTGTTAAAGTTAGGAAGTTGGGATTTTTTATGAGTATTAAGAATGCATCATATGAATAATTTTGGAGATTATAATTCACAGAATATTCTGCAAGGGTATTTCAACTTCGGCTCCGCCCGAAGTTAGCTTTCCTTTCTTGTTTTTTTTTGCTTTATTTTGATCTTTATGTATCTAAGAATACGCCACAGAAAGGGTTTGGTAAAAATCATATTCCTTGTCATGTTTCTGGGAACCGGAAGGTACCCGTGCGCGGCCGTTTCCGAGAAGGGTCGCGCGGCGGGCCACGACCGTGCTCTCGTCAGGTATAAATTCTTTTCTGATACAACAGAGGGAGGAAAATGTGGAGAACCAGGAGCATCTGCATGATCAGGAGGGACAACTCTACGGCCCCGGTATAGCCGATTGACGCGTAAGTTGCAATAATCATGTTTTAAACTGTACTTTATCTTTAAACGCGATTTCCCGAAAGTTGTGTTTTTTTAATTTTCAGGTAAGCCTTTTCATAGAAGTTATAGTTCGATTTTAATAATTTTTTTTTTCAATTGTTCAGAAAACACATCGCTATGTTTTCCCGTGTACGATTTTCGAAATTTTGTTTAGTTCCATTTTCATAACTTCTAATAGGTAAAAAAAAAACAGTAAAAATCTACATTTTTCACAAATTGTTGCATAACTTTTATAAATTTTAAAATAAAAAAATCATACACGGGAAAACATAGTCAACGTAACTCCGATTACAAAAAGTATCCGTTTTCTGATTTCAGATCATCCATGTGGAAAAATCGTTACCTAAAAGTCACAACTGCGTTCTTTAGATGGCGACATTTGATGGCACTCCAAGGTCGCGATATTCGTTTTTTTCGTACAACAGAAGTAGTAGTTTTTTTACAATCCATCCACGAAAACACCCTTCATTTTCGGGCCTCGAGAGTAGAGGACCCCCTTAAAACCGTTCAGTAATATGGCAGCTATAGAATATAGTCGGCCGATCCTTATGAAATTTGATATGTCGGATTGATTGGCCAAAGATAAAACCCATAGAAAATCCCAACTTCCTAACTTAAGAAACACCAAAGTTATGGCATTTCCGATCGTTCAGTTATATGGCGGCTATAGAATATAGTCGGCCGATCCTTATGATGTTTGGTAGGTCGGATTGATTGGCCAAATAAAAAACCCATACAAAATCCCAATTTCGTAACTTTAAAATCACTAATGTTATGGAATTTCCGATCGTTCAGTTATATGGCAGCTATAGAATATAGTCGGCCGGTCCCTTTGAAATTTTGTAGGTCGGATTGATTGGCTAAATATAAAACCCATAGAAAATCCCAACTTCCTAACTTAACAAACACCAAAGTTATGGCATTTCCGATCAATCAGTTATATGGCGGCTATAGAATATAGTCGGCCGATCCTTATGATGTTTGGTAGGTCGGATTGATTGGCTAAATATAAAACCCATAGAAAATCCCAACTTCCTAACTTTACAAACATCAAAGTTATGGCATTTCCGATCGTTCAGTTATAAGCCAGCTATAGGATATAGTCGGCCGATCCTTATGAAATTTAGTAGGTCGGATTAATTGGCCAAATATAAAACCCATAGAAAATCACAACTTCCTAACTTTACAAACACCAGCTATATGATATTGTAGTATGCATGTATCATTGTAGCGAGTACCCACTGTACCGATACCAGCATTGTGTTACAGTGCATTTAAACAAATACACAAAACTCGAGCAGCCAACTTATGGGAAGCGCAAGTGTCAGCAAATTCCCATGGCTTGCAGACACATACAATGAATGCATATGCAACTCCTCTCGCGCTCCCGCTACTATCAGCCAAATACATATGTGAGCATATATAAGTTGATAAATACATGACGGCCGCTGCCAATGTTTGCAGGCAGCGCAGCCGCGAATAGATTATTGTAAGTCATTCGAATTTTGAACACAAGAGAATAAAGAACCAATTTGGCCGTAGCTAATGGCCACTAAATAAATATCTTGTCTTTAATATATTAACATTAATAATTAAATACAACATGGCGACCGTGACAGAGGTTGTTGTGGTTGACTAAAAAACATAAAAAATGTGCGTGTGTGTGCCAACATGGTACAAATATAACAAATAATATAAATACAACAAGAAATAAAACGGAGGAAATAATGACGACATGAACAACAACAACAAAAATATAAGTCTAAACCACAACAACATCATATAAATCGAAAATAAAAACACCAACAAAAATCTGGAACAACAAACAAAACCTGTGCGATGACCGGCACCGGTCATCAGAACGAGAAAATCAACAAGTGTGGAAGGAATGGCAAATCCTTCTACACCAACGCTGGAAACATATGAGTGCGGAAGGCAATCCGCCTTCTTCACCCTCGTGGGAGGCACCTGCTCCTATTGAGCAAAGGGACGAACCGAGCCTACAAGAAGCTCTCCGGTTGTGTCCCAACGATGGACCACGCCCCCTCACAATAGCTGAGTACAGGGCACGCAACGAGAAGAAAAAAACACCAAAGAAGACAAAAAGGAGCGGACACAGGATCAAACTTCTTCAAAAAAGAAAATTAATAAAGGACTTAATAAAAATTGCTACAACCCCTGAGGAAATTAACACGCACAAAGAAAATCTAGCCGTCATCGAACGAGAACTTTGCAGAAGAGCAAAGTAACGCAACAAAGGCTGCAATTATGCCAATGCCCTAGTTGCCATTAATTTAATATTTCTAACTCAAGCCGATGCGCGAAAGCGCTGCTTGAAAATTACTAACCTCTGTTTAGGCTTTATACTAAAATCGTATGGCAGATATTTTAATTATATAGAGCGACAAATTGTAAATCTGCCATGTGAAAAATCACTAAACCATTTTTCTTCATTTCCCTAATTTTTATTCATTAATAATAACAGTATAATTAAAGTAAAAGAATTTGAAAATAATATTTCGCCATACATATTTGGCATAAAATATAGATTTTTGGAAAATTTTCCCAAGATGGGTTTAGTAGACACCAAAGTTGTCGATTCAACGGCGAACGTCGTTAATAAAGTAGAATCTCAAAAAATTGATCTGGAAACGATAACAATTTTATTAATAATAATTGTAGTTATAATGTCAGCAAGTGTTTTCCTAAAATTCTATAAATTACACAATAGATGTTTAAAGAAGAGATTCCAGAGTCGAGCAAACGACCTGGATAAAATTTAAAAATTTATATACGAAAAAAAAACTTGCCTTTTTATAATTTCAAGTATTATTGGCAGCTAAAAAAAAAAAATATAAAATGAAATATAACAAAATTTAAATCGAGAAATAAACAATAATATATTCTTTTGTGGTCACAAATTTAGGTAGATCAGTAAAACAATGAAAAACGTAGAGGCAGTTATTAATACCTATATGAGGGATCCAAATTTTAGCGAAAAAATAATAACACTGGTTTCAACGACTCCGATTACTATCTATGAGTTAGAAAATTTATATATGACAACATATAATTTAGAATTCTCTCCTTTAATACATTGCTCTAATAAACAAAAAGCAATGGTATTGAGCACTATCCCGGGTATACATGTGAGAACAATTCGAAGCGATCATGACATATTAGGCAGAATTAGCATTTCAGTAGTTTACAAAAATAATTCATATCCATATTATAATGGAATGGAGTGAATTATGTAAGGTTCTAAATAACATAAAAAGCGATTTCGATAAATCCTATAAATCCTTAACGCAAAATAGATCAACACAACAAACCACTATAAATAAACATGTGGAAATATTAGTAACTCGCTTTAACAGT
The DNA here is from genome assembly GCA_018152295.1 of Drosophila carrolli. Classification (NCBI taxonomy): domain Eukaryota; kingdom Metazoa; phylum Arthropoda; class Insecta; order Diptera; family Drosophilidae; genus Drosophila; species Drosophila carrolli. Next base: position 53,805 of record JAECXJ010000068.1, on the reverse strand, counting down.
GCGCGTATACTAATACATGAACAAAGAGATCGCCTAGATAAAAATCGTTGGTCTGAGGTATCGAAATTTCTGATCAGACTTCGAACGAACTTAATAACTATAAAAGAAAGGTATAATTTAAATATTTCAATACCAACAATACTAAACACCCCTCTGAAAGTAGAAACTGGTGACGAATTGGAATCATCAGATCCACCAGAAGTCGACCCGGTACAGATAGAAGAATTTGAATTTGATAGCCCAGAAATAGAGGAGAAAGATTTGAATAATCTTACAATTCCAGCTGTACTTTTTCAATTTGAATTATCAGATCAGAAACCAGCTGATTCCGATTGCGAAATCGAACAACATCAAATAATAATAATGACGGACGATACTGTTGCCCAACGGGCATATATTAAAGATATAGCAAATGCTATTCCTGAATTCAACGGACAAAAAATTAACCTTCAAAGATTTGTCACTGCTTTGAAATTAGTAAACCTAACTAAAGGCACATTTGAAGAGTTAGCTGTTGAAGTCATAAAATCAAAAATTGTGGGTTCAACTTTGTATAAAGTGCAAAATGAATCTACTATAAACGGAATTATAAAAAAATTACAAGACACAATTATCGGAGAAACATCCGATGTAGTTAGAGCAAAAATGTCGAAAACTACTCAAAAAGGAAGAACAGCAGAAAAATTCACAACTGAAATTGAAAACTTACGAAAGCATCTTGAAGCTTCGTATATTGATGAAGGATTACCCGCTGAACATGCAGACAAATTCAGCACCAAGGAGGCTATAAACACAATGATCAAAAATTGTGAGCATGGCCGACTCAAAACAATCCTTGAGGCCGGCAACTTCTCATCAATGAATGAGGCTGTCACAAAGTACATACAATGTAGTACTGAAATGACGGGTAATGCCAACGCAATTCTATTTGCAAACAAAGGACAGGCCTATAGAGGTAACCACTTCAGAGGTAACTACCGTGGTAGAGGTAGAGGAAATGGTCGTGGTAACTACCACAATAATGGGTATTACCAATATAACGGCTACAACCGATATAATAACGGTTACAACCAAAATAATGGTTATATTCGAAACTATGATAACCAGACCAATAACTATAATAGAGGTCGTGGAAATTATAGAGGGAACAACAATGACCAAAATAGCAGCAACTTCAGCAACATACAACAAAACAATAATGTCCGCGTTACCCAGCCAGTTTCGGGAAACTCACAGACCCCTTTAGATACGAGAAATTAAAAATACCAACGGTTTATACAATCAAACTCAATCTCAATATCTTCGTACCATTTATTAATTCAGAAACAGGTAAGCAGCTTACGTTCCTTGTGGATACGGGAGCAAATATATCACTTCTAAAAGAAAATGCTGATATCTTTAACAATATACAAATTAAAAATACAATAAATATCCAAGGAATAGGCGAGGGAATAATAAAATCCAAAGGACTTTGTCCAATAGAACTCCAAACAGACAAATATATAATTCCATATAATTTTCATATAGTAAATCAAGATTTTGCGATTCCATGTGATGGGATAATAGGAATCGATTTTATAAAAGAATTAAACTGCCAAATAGATCTTAACCCTACAGAGGATTGGTTTATAATAAGACCAAATAATATAGACGTTCACATTTATATTCCAATAACATATACTTCTGGTAATAATACAATTCTCTTACCAGCCAGATCTCAAGTAGTGCGAAAAATCGAAATAATGTCAGATACCGATACTATATTAATACCAAATCAGGAGATTCAACCTGGTATTTACATTGCCAATACCATAACATCAAAAGAGAATTCATTTGTCCGATTACTCAACACAACCAGCACTGATCAATTGATTAGCATAAGTAATTTAAAATGTGAACCAATTTCCGATTATAATGTAATTCAGAACACTTCAAGTAATAGAGAACAAAACATCTTAGAAGAACTAAAAAAAATTTTCCCGTTCAATTCAATCAACAATTAACCGAACTATGTGGAAAATATACTGACGTATTCGGTCTTGAAACCGAATCAATAACAACAAATAATTTTTACAAGCAAAAATTGAGATTGAAGGACGATGAACCAATTTATATTAAAAATTATCGAAGCCCGCACAGCCAAGTTGAGGAAATTCAAAAACAAGTAGGAAAATTAATTAAACACAATATAGTCGAACCATCTGTATCAGAATACAACAGTCCACTTCTACTTGTCCCAAAGAAAACACTTCAGGGTTCGAACGAAAAGAAATGGAGACTAGTAGTCGACTATCGCCAAATCAACAAAAAACTTCTATCTGATAAATTTCCACTTCCAAGAATTGATGACATTTTGGACCAACTAGGTAGAGCAAAGTATTTCTCGTGCCTTGATTTAATGTCAGGATTCCATCAAATTGAACTAGAAGAAAATTCAAGAAACATAACGTCGTTTTCAACGAGCAATGGCTCATATCGTTTCACGCGATTACCTTTCGGTTTGAAAATAGCCCCAAATTCATTTCAGAGAATGATGACTATTGCATTTTCTGGACTTGAAGCTTCTCAAACATTCCTTTATATGGATGATTTAATAGTCATTGGATGTTCTGAAAATCATATGTTAAAAAACTTAAAAGACATCTTTGAAATATGCAGAAAGTACAATTTAAAACTACATCCACAAAAATGTTCATTTTTTAAGCATGAAGTGACCTTCCTTGGTCATAAATGCACAGACAAAGGCATCTTACCGGACGACAAGAAATATGATGTAATATAAAACTATCCAGTCCCACATGATGCAGATAGCGCTAGACGATTTATAGCATTTTGCAATTATTATAGACGTTTCATTCAAAACTTCGCCGACTATTCACGGCACATAACTAGATTATGTAAAAAGAATGTTCCATTTATATGGTCTTCCGAATGCCAAAACTCATTCCAATATTTAAAAGATAAACTTATAGAACCTACTTTATTACAATATCCTGATTTCCTTAAAGAATTTTGTATAATAACGGATGCAAGTAAACAAGCATGTGGAGCGGTATTAACTCAAAACAATAACGGACTCCAACTCCCAATAGCATACGCATCACGTTCATTTACAAAAGCTGAAAGCAATAAAAGCACTACAGAACAGGAACTAGCGGCAATTCATTGGGCAATTACACATTTTCGACCATATATTTATGGCAAACATTTTACAGTTAAAACCGATCATAGACCACTAACATACTTATTTTCAATGGTCAATCCTAGTTCAAAACTCACACGCATGCGGCTCGAATTGGAGGAATATGATTTCACAGTCGAGTATCTAAAGGGAAAAGATAATTTCGTGGCAGACGCCCTCTCTAGAATAACAATTAAAGATCTTAAAAATATTACGGCAAATATTATTACAAGTCACTACAAGACAAAAAAGTAGACAAAATTCCTGCGCAGGAAAAGATAAAGTCAAATTGCCTAGGCAATCTCAAATAAAAGCTTCTAAGCCCAACGTATGTGAAGTCATTAACAATGACGAAGTACGTAAAGTAGTGACCTTGCATGTGAATAATAATTTATGTTTTTCAAACATGGAAAAAAAATTACAGCAAGATATGATGTTGGAGATTTGTATACTGAACTGCAGGCTGGTAAACAAAAAATTACCCAACTTAAAGTGGCACCATGGGATAATATCTTTGAAAATATTTCAATAGATATATTTAAAAAAATGGGCAACAAAATATTAAAATCATTAAGAGTAGCGCTACTCAACCCGGTGACCCTAATAATAACTAAAAATGAAAAAGAAGCAATATTGTCTACACTACATGATGATCCTATTCAAGGAGGACACTCAGGTATAACAAAAACCTTGGCCAAGGTCAGAAGACATTACTATTGGAAAGGGATGAGTAAAGACATAACCCAGTACATACGTAAATGTCCAAAATGCCAAATGTCAAAAACAACAAGACATACCAAAACTCCTTTAACAATTACAGAAACCCCAGAAATGGTATTCGATAAGGTAATTGTGGATACGATCGGTCCACTACCGAAATCAGACCAAGGAAATGAATATGCAGTCACTTTAATATGTGATCTGTCAAAATATCTTGTTGCTATACCAGTACCAAATAAAAATGCAAAAACTGTAGCAAAGGCTATATTCGAAGAATTTATTCTAAAGTACGGTCCAATGAAGACGTTCATTACGGACATGGGAACAGAATACAAAAATTCTTTAATTGAACATCTTTGCAAAAATCTAAATATCAAACATATAACATCGACAGCACACCATCATCAGACTGTCGGAACTGTGGAACGAAGCCACAGAACCTTTAATGAATTTATACGTACGTACATCTCAACTGATAAGACAGATTGGGATGTATGGTTAAAATACTTTGTTTTTTGTTTTAACACGACACCTTCTATGGCACATGATTACTGTCCATATGAGTTAGTGTTTGGTAGAACTTCGAATTTACCAAAACATTTTAATAGCGTAGATAGAATAGAACCTATATATAATATAGATGATTATGCAAAAGAAACAAAGTTTAGATTAGAACAAGCTTTCAAAAGAGCCAGATTAATATTAGAATCAAATAAAAGAAAAACAAAAATGTCATTATGATAAAAAATGTTTAGATTTTGAACTAAAAATAGGAGATCGAGTCTTGTTAAAGAATGAAACAGGTCACAAATTAGAATACAAATATACGGGACCATATACAGTAATTGGTATAGGAGATAATGATAATATAAGAATTTTAAATATTAAAAACAAAGAACAGACAGTTCATAAAGATAGGCTAAAAATTTTTATTTCATAATCACTCTTATAAAATTTTTCCGTATGGCCATACATAGAATAAATACCATAAATAAATAAGCAATAAAAAAAAAAAAAAAAATCAAATCATATCTATAATTTCTGATTAAAAGAAAATTCTCGTTTTGAATAATATAAAATTTTCCAATTTTCTATATTTCTTTTATCATACAGAACAATATCTATAATCTTTAAATTTTTAAATATATTGTATAAGTCCTAGATTATAATTTTAATAACTATGAAAAATTTCACTTTATTACAAATAACAAAAAAAAAAAAAATATTATTTAGGAAATAACTTCATTACATTACGTTATTTCTCAAAAGGAGGGAGATGTAGTATGCATATATCATTGTAGCGAGTACCCACTGTACCGATACCAGCATTGTGTTACAGTGAATTTAAACAAATACACAAAACTCGAGCAGCCAACTTATGGGAAGCGCAAGTGTCAGCAAATTCCCATGGCTTGCAGACACATACAATGAATGCATATGCAACTCCTCTCGCGCTCCCGCTACTATCAGCCAAATACATATGTGAGCATATATAAGTTGATAAATACATGACGGCCGCTGCCAATGTTTGCAGGCAGCGCAGCCGCGAATAGATTATTGTAAGTCATTCGAATTTTGAACACAAGAGAATAAAGAACCAATTTGGCCGTAGCTAATGGCCACTAAATAAATATCTTGTCTTTAATATATTAACATTAATAATTAAATACAACATGGCGACCGTGACAGAGGTTGTTGTGGTTGACTAAAAAACATAAAAAATGTGCGTGTGTGTGCCAACATGGTACAAATATAACAAATAATATAAATACAACAAGAAATAAAACGGAGGAAATAATGACGACATGAACAACAACAACAAAAATATAAGTCTAAACCACAACAACATCATATAAATCGAAAATAAAAACACCAACAAAAATCTGGAACAACAAACAAAACCTGTGCGATGACCGGCACCGGTCATCAGAACGAGAAAATCAACAAGTGTGGAAGGAATGGCAAATCCTTCTACACCAACGCTGGAAACATACAGTGGCTCACAGCTTAAAGTATGCACTTCAAACCCCTAACTTCAAACTTCCATAGTGTTAAAACTATTAGGCGTACTGCAACAAATGTGGTGTCAAATTAAAGATGATATTGTTTAGATTAAATTAGTGACTTCCTTTATTTTCTACTTTTTCATTTTATAACCAAAACATAACAAAACAATAAAATACTGCTTATTTCTACCTCACAGCTTATTTTATGCAGCACCATAAATATAAAAATATTTGGAAAGTATTTATTTTTTTTTGTTTTTTAGTATTTTGTGTGGTAGCCTTTAGTGTCTATTACCGCTTTAAGCCTTTTTGGCATCCAATCCACTAATTTTTTCGTCAGATCGACTGATATAATGCTCCTCTCTTTGAAAAGAGCATCCTTCAGCTGGTTTTTGTTCGGAATGGAGTATTTTCGAATGTTATTCTCCAAAATTGCTCACAAATTTTCGATCACGTTTAGATCTGGAGATTGAGACGGCGGAATCATCACATAGGGAAAGTTGTAGCTCAGCCAAGACTGCACAATACCCGCCTTGTGCTTTGGATCAATGTAATGATAAAAACGGAAATTTGACATTATTCCCAGATCCTCCCTACTTTGCAACAAATTGTCCTTGAGAATATTGAGATATTTCATTTTGTCCATTGTAGACTCAAAAAGTCCAGTTTTCCCGGACCAGCAGCGGACATACAGACCCATACAGACCCATACAGGCCATTTATATGCCCCAAAAATAAGTTGTCTAGGCTAACATATGCCAAAGCTCACCTATTGATGACATTTGGAACTTTTGGACTTTTGGAACACTGTAATTTTTGCAGATGAAACAAAACTTAAAATTTTTTGATCGGACGGAAATGCTTATGTTTGGCGAAAAGCTAATACGGAGCAACAGAAGCAGAACTTAAAGGCCACAGTAAAGCACGGTGGTGGGCACGTGATGGTTTGTGCCTGTATGTCCGCTGCTGGTCCGGGAAAACTGGACTTTTTGAGTCTACAATGGACAAAATGAAATATCTCAATATTCTCAAGGACAATTTGTTGCAAAGTGCGGAGGATCTGGGAATAAGGTCAAATTTCCGTTTTTATCATTACATTGATCCAAAGCACAAGGCGGGTATTGTGCAGTCTTGGCTGAGCTACAACTGTCCCTATGTGATGATTCCGCCGTCTCAATCTCCAGATCTAAACGTGATCGAAAATTTGTGAGCAATTTTGGAGAATAACATTCGAAAATACTCCATTCCGAACAAAAACCAGCTGAAGGATGCTCTTTTCAAAGAGAGGAGCATTATATCAGTCGATCTGACGAAAAAATTAGTGGATTCGATGCCAAAAAGGCTTAAAGCGGTAATAGACACTAAAGGCTACCACACAAAATACTAAAAAAAAAAAAAATAAATACTTTCCAAATATTTTTATATTTTTGGTGCTGCATAAAATAAGCTGTGAGGTAGAAATAAGCAGTATTTTATTGTTTTGTTATGTTTTGGTTATAAAATGAAAAAGTAGAAAATAAATGAAGTCACCAATTTAATCTAAACAATATCATCTTTAATTTGACACCACATTTGTTGCAGTACGCCTAATAGTTTTAACACTATGGAAGTTTGAAGTTAGGGGTTTGAAGTGCATACTTTAAGCTGTGAGCCACTGTATGAGTGCGGAAGGCAATCCGCCTTCTTCACCCTCGTGGGAGGCACCTGCTCCTATTGAGCAAAGGGACGAACCGAGCCTACAAGAAGTCTCCGGTTGTGTCCCAACGATGGACCACGCCCCCTCACAATAGCTGAGTACAGGGCACGCAACGAGAAGAAAAAACACCAAAGAAGACAAAAAGGAGCGGACACAGGATCAAACTTCTTCAAAAAAAGAAAATTAATAAAGGACTTAATAAAAATTGCTACAACCCCTGAGGAAATTAACACGCACAAAGAAAATCTAGCCGTCATCGAACGAGAACTTTGCAGAAGAGCAAAGTAACGCAACAAAGGCTGCAATTATGCCAATGCCCTAGTTGCCATTAATTTAATATTTCTAACTCAAGCCGATGCGCGAAAGCGCTGCTTGAAAATTACTAACCTCTGTTTAGGCTTTATACTAAAATCGTATGGCAGATATTTTAATTATATAGAGCGACAAATTGTAAATCTGCCATGTGAAAAATCACTAAACCATTTTTCTTCATTTCCCTAATTTTTATTCATGAATAATAACAGTATAATTAAAGTAAAAGAATTTGAAAATAATATTTCGCCATACATATTTGGCATAAAATATAGATTTTTGGAAAATTTTCCCAAGATGGGTTTAGTAGACACCAAAGTTGTCGATTCAACGGCGAACGTCGTTAATAAAGTAGAATCTCAAAAAATTGATCTGGAAACGATAACAATTTTATTAATAATAATTGTAGTTATAATGTCAGCAAGTGTTTTCCTAAAATTCTATAAATTACACAATAGATGTTTAAAGAAGAGATTCCAGAGTCGAGCAAACGACCTGGATAAAATTTAAAAATTTATATACGAAAAAAAAACTTGCCTTTTTATAATTTCAAGTATTATTGGCAGCTAAAAAAAAAAAAAATATAAAATGAAATATAACAAAATTTAAATCGAGAAATAAACAATAATATATTCTTTTGTGGTCACAAATTTAGGTAGATCAGTAAAACAATGAAAAACGTAGAGGCAGTTATTAATACCTATATGAGGGATCCAAATTTTAGCGAAAAAATAATAACACTGGTTTCAACGACTCCGATTACTATCTATGAGTTAGAAAATTTATATATGACAACATATAATTTAGAATTCTCTCCTTTAATACATTGCTCTAATAAACAAAAAGCAATGGTATTGAGCACTATCCCGGGTATACATGTGAGAACAATTCGAAGCGATCATGACATATTAGGCAGAATTAGCATTTCAGTAGTTTACAAAAATAATTCATATATGTAAGGTTCTAAATAACATAAAAAGCGATTTCGATAAATCCTATAAATCCTTAACGCAAAATAGATCAACACAACAAACCACTATAAATAAACATGTGGAAATATTAGTAACTCGCTTTAACAGTGCGCGTATACTAATACATGAACAAAGAGATCGCCTAGATAAAAATCGTTGGTCTGAGGTATCGAAATTTCTGATCAGACTTCGAACGAACTTAATAACTATAAAAGAAAGGTATAATTTAAATATTTCAATACCAACAATACTAAACACCCCTCTGAAAGTAGAAACTGGTGACGAATTGGAATCATCAGATCCACCAGAAGTCGACCCGGTACAGATAGAAGAATTTGAATTTGATAGCCCAGAAATAGAGGAGAAAGATTTGAATAATCTTACAATTCCAGCTGTACTTTTTCAATTTGAATTATCAGATCAGAAACCAGCTGATTCCGATTGCGAAATCGAACAACATCAAATAATAATAATGACGGACGATACTGTTGCCCAACGGGCATATATTAAAGATATAGCAAATGCTATTCCTGAATTCAACGGACAAAAAATTAACCTTCAAAGATTTGTCACTGCTTTGAAATTAGTAAACCTAACTAAAGGCACATTTGAAGAGTTAGCTGTTGAAGTCATAAAATCAAAAATTGTGGGTTCAACTTTGTATAAAGTGCAAAATGAATCTACTATAAACGGAATTATAAAAAAATTACAAGACACAATTATCGGAGAAACATCCGATGTAGTTAGAGCAAAAATGTCGAAAACTACTCAAAAAGGAAGAACAGCAGAAAAATTCACAACTGAAATTGAAAACTTACGAAAGCATCTTGAAGCTTCGTATATTGATGAAGGATTACCCGCTGAACATGCAGACAAATTCAGCACCAAGGAGGCTATAAACACAATGATCAAAAATTGTGAGCATGGCCGACTCAAAACAATCCTTGAGGCCGGCAACTTCTCATCAATGAATGAGGCTGTCACAAAGTACATACAATGTAGTACTGAAATGACGGGTAATGCCAACGCAATTCTATTTGCAAACAAAGGACAGGCCTATAGAGGTAACCACTTCAGAGGTAACTACCGTGGTAGAGGTAGAGGAAATGGTCGTGGTAACTACCACAATAATGGGTATTACCAATATAACGGCTACAACCGATACAATAACGGTTACAACCAAAATAATGGTTATATTCGAAACTATGATAACCAGACCAATAACTATAATAGAGGTCGTGGAAATTATAGAGGAAACAACAATAACCAAAATAGCAGCAACTTCAGCAACATACAACAAAACAATAATGTCCGCGTTACCCAGCCAGTTTCGGGAAACTCACAGACCCCTTTAGATACGAGAAATTAAAAATACCAACGGTTTATACAATCAACCTCAATCTCAATATCTTCGTACCATTTATTAATTCAGAAACAGGTAAGCAGCTTACGTTCCTTGTGGATACGGGAGCAAATATATCACTTCTAAAAGAAAATGCTGATATCTTTAACAATATACAAATTAAAAATACAATAAATATCCAAGGAATAGGCGAGGGAATAATAAAATCCAAAGGACTTTGTCCAATAGAACTCCAAACAGACAAATATATAATTCCATATAATTTTCATATAGTAAATCAAGATTTTGCGATTCCATGTGATGGGATAATAGGAATCGATTTTATAAAAGAATTAAACTGCCAAATAGATCTTAACCCTACAGAGGATTGGTTTATAATAAGACCAAATAATATAGACGTTCACATTTATATTCCAATAATATATACTTCTGGTAATAATACAATTCTCTTACCAGCCAGATCTCAAGTAGTGCGAAAAATCGAAATAATGTCAGATACCGATACTATATTAATACCAAATCAGGAGATTCAACCTGGTATTTACATTGCCAATACCATAACATCAAAAGAGAATTCATTTGTCCGATTACTCAACACAACCAGCACTGATCAATTGATTATCATAAGTAATTTAAAATGTGAACCAATTTCCGATTATAATGTAATTCAGAACACTTCAAGTAATAGAGAACAAAACATCTTAGAAGAACTAAAAAAAAATTTTCCCCGTTCAATTCAATCAACAATTAACCGAACTATGTGGAAAATATACTGACGTATTCGGTCTTGAAACCGAATCAATAACAACAAATAATTTTTACAAGCAAAAATTGAGATTGAAGGACGATGAACCAATTTATATTAAAAATTATCGAAGCCCGCACAGCCAAGTTGAGGAAATTCAAAAACAAGTAGGAAAATTAATTAAACACAATATAGTCGAACCATCTGTATCAGAATACAACAGTCCACTTCTACTTGTCCCAAAGAAAACACTTCAGGGCTCGAACGAAAAGAAATGGAGACTAGTAGTCGACTATCGCCAAATCAACAAAAAACTTCTATCTGATAAATTTCCACTTCCAAGAATTGATGACATTTTGGACCAACTAGGTAGAGCAAAGTATTTCTCGTGCCTTGATTTAATGTCAGGATTCCATCAAATTGAACTAGAAGAAAATTCAAGAAACATAACGTCGTTTTCAACGAGCAATGGCTCATATCGTTTCACGCGATTACCTTTCGGTTTGAAAATAGCCCCAAATTCATTTCAGAGAATGATGACTATTGCATTTTCTGGACTTGAAGCTTCTCAAGCATTCCTTTATATGGATGATTTAATAGTCATTGGATGTTCTGAAAATCATATGTTAAAAAACTTAAAAGACATCTTTGAAATATGCAGAAAGTACAATTTAAAACTACATCCACAAAAATGTTCATTTTTAAGCATGAAGTGACCTTCCTTGGTCATAAATGCACAGACAAAGGCATCTTACCGGACGACAAGAAATATGATGTAATATAAAACTATCCAGTCCCACATGATGCAGATAGCGCTAGACGATTTATAGCATTTTGCAATTATTATAGACGTTTCATTCAAAACTTCGCCGACTATTCACGGCACATAACTAGATTATGTAAAAAGAATGTTCCATTTATATGGTCTTCCGAATGCCAAAACTCATTCCAATATTTAAAAGATAAACTTATAGAACCTACTTTATTACAATATCCTGATTTCCTTAAAGAATTTTGTATAATAACGGATGCAAGTAAACAAGCATGTGGAGCGGTATTAACTCAAAACAATAACGGACTCCAACTCCCAATAGCATACGCATCACGTTCATTTACAAAAGCTGAAAGCAATAAAAGCACTACAGAACAGGAACTAGCGGCAATTCATTGGGCAATTACACATTTTCGACCATATATTTATGGCAAACATTTTACAGTTAAAACCGATCATAGACCACTAACATACTTATTTTCAATGGTCAATCCTAGTTCAAAACTCACACGCATGCGGCTCGAATTGGAGAAATATGATTTCACAGTCGAGTATCTAAAGGGAAAAAATAACTTCGTGGCATACGCCCTCTCTAGAATAACAATTAAAGATCTTAAAAATATTACTGCAAATATATTACAAGTCACTACAAGACAAAAAAGTACACAAAATACCTGCGCAGGAAAAGATAAAGTAAAATTGCCTAGGCAATCTCAAATAAAAGCTTCTAAGCCCAACGTATATGAAGTCATTAACAATGACGAAATACGTAAAGTAGTGACCTTGCATGTGAATAATTTTTCAAACATGGAAAAAAAATTACAGCAAGATATGATGTTGGAGATTTGTATACTGAACTGCAGGCTGGTAAACAAAAAATTACCCAACTTAAAGTGGCACCGCGGGAAAATATCTTTGAATATACTTCAATAGATAATTTCAAAATAATGGGCAATAAAATATTGAAAACATTTAGAGTAGCGCTATTCAACCCGGTGACCCTAATAATAACTAAAAATGAAAAAGAAGCAATATTGTCTACACTACATGATGATCCTATTCAAGGAGGACACTCAGGTATAACAAAAACCTTGGCCAAGGTCAGAAGACATTACTATTGGAAAGGGATGAGTAAAGACATAACCCAGTACATACGTAAATGTCCAAAATGCCAAATGTCAAAAACAACAAGACATACCAAAACTCCTTTAACAATTACAGAAACCCCAGAAATGGTATTCGATAAGGTAATTGTGGATACGATCGGTCCACTACCGAAATCAGACCAAGGAAATGAATATGCAGTCACTTTAATATGTGATCTGTCAAAATATCTTGTTGCTATACCAGTACCAAATAAAAATGCAAAAACTGTAGCAAAGGCTATATTCGAAGAATTTATTCTAAAGTACGGTCCAATGAAGACGTTCATTACGGACATGGGAACAGAATACAAAAATTCTTTAATTGAACATCTTTGCAAAAACCTAAATATCAAACATATAACATCGACAGCACACCATCATCAGACTGTCGGAACTGTGGAACGAAGCCACAGAACCTTTAATGAATTTATACGTACGTACATCTCAACTGATAAGACAGATTGGGATGTATGGTTAAAATACTTTGTTTTTTGTTTTAACACGACACCTTCTATGGCACATGATTACTGTCCATATGAGTTAGTGTTTGGTAGAACTTCGAATTTACCAAAACATTTTAATAGCGTAGATAGAATAGAACCTATATATAATATAGATGATTATGCAAAAGAAACAAAGTTTAGATTAGAACAAGCTTTCAAAAGAGCCAGATTAATATTAGAATCAAATAAAAGAAAACAAAAATGTCATTATGATAAAAAATGTTTAGATTTTGAACTAAAAATAGGAGATCGAGTCTTGTTAAAGAATGAAACAGGTCACAAATTAGAATACAAATATACGGGACCATATACAGTAATTGGTATAGGAGATAATGATAATATAAGAATTTTAAATATTAAAAACAAAGAACAGACAGTTCATAAAGATAGGCTAAAAATTTTTATTTCATAATCACTCTTATAAAATTTTTCCGTATGGCCATACATAGAATAAATGCCATAAATAAATAAGCAATAAAAAAAAAAAAAAAATCAAATCATATCTATAATTTCTGATTAAAAGAAAATTCTCGTTTTGAATAATATAAAATTTTCCAATTTTCTATATTTCTTTTATCATACAGAACAATATCTATAATCTTTAAATTTTTAAATATATTGTATAAGTCCTAGATTATAATTTTAATAACTATGAAAAATTTCACTTTATTACAAATAACAAAAAAAAAAAAAAATATTATTTAGGAAATAACTTCATTACATTACGTTATTTCTCAAAAGGAGGGAGATGTAGTATGCATGTATCATTGTAGCGAGTACCCACTGTACCGATACCAGCATTGTGTTACAGTGCATTTAAACAAATACACAAAACTCGAGCAGCCAACTTATGGGAAGCGCAAGTGTCAGCAAATTCCCATGGCTTGCAGACACATACAATGAATGCATATGCAACTCCTCTCGCGCTCCCGCTACTATCAGCCAAATACATATGTGAGCATATATAAGTTGATAAATACATGACGGCCGCTGCCAATGTTTGCAGGCAGCGCAGCCGCGAATAGATTATTGTAAGTCATTCGAATTTTGAACACAAGAGAATAAAGAACCAATTTGGCCGTAGCTAATGGCCACTAAATAAATTTTTTTTTTTTTTTTTTGTAATGTAAGTAATGACATAATATTTCCTAAATAATATGTTTTTTTTTTTTTGTTATTTGTAATAAAGTGAAATTTTTCATAGTTATTAAAATTATAATCTAGGACTTATACAATATATTTAAAAATTTAAAGATTATAGATATTGTTCTGTATGATAAAAGAAATATAGAAAATTGGAAAATTTTATATTATTCAAAACGAGAATTTTCTTTTAATCAGAAATTATAGATATGATTTGATTTTTTTTTTTTTTTTTTATTGCTTATTTATTTATGGTATTTATTCTATGTATGGCCATACGGAAAAATTTTATAAGAGTGATTATGAAATAAAAATTTTTAGCCTATCTTTATGAACTGTCTGTTCTTTGTTTTTAATATTTAAAATTCTTATATTATCATTATCTCCTATACCAATTACTGTATATGGTCCCGTATATTTGTATTCTAATTTGTGACCTGTTTCATTCTTTAACAAGACTCGATCTCCTATTTTTAGTTCAAAATCTAAACATTTTTTATCATAATGACATTTTTGTTTTCTTTTATTTGATTCTAATATTAATCTGGCTCTTTTGAAAGCTTGTTCTAATCTAAACTTTGTTTCTTTTGCATAATCATCTATATTATATATAGGTTCTATTCTATCTACGCTATTAAAATGTTTTGGTAAATTCGAAGTTCTACCAAACACTAACTCATATGGACAGTAATCATGTGCCATAGAAGGTGTCGTGTTAAAACGAAAAACAAAGTATTTTAACCATACATCCCAATCTGTCTTATCAGTTGAGATGTACGTACGTATAAATTCATTAAAGGTTCTGTGGCTTCGTTCCACAGTTCCGACAGTCTGATGATGGTGTGCTGTCGATGTTATATGTTTGATATTTAGGTTTTTGCAAAGATGTTCAATTAAAGAATTTTTGTATTCTGTTCCCATGTCCGTAATGAACGTCTTCATTGGACCGTACTTTAGAATAAATTCTTCGAATATAGCCTTTGCTACAGTTTTTGCATTTTTATTTGGTACTGGTATAGCAACAAGATATTTTGACAGATCACATATTAAAGTGACTGCATATTCATTTCCTTGGTCTGATTTCGGTAGTGGACCGATCGTATCCACAATTACCTTATCGAATACCATTTCTGGGGTTTCTGTAATTGTTAAAGGAGTTTTGGTATGTCTTGTTGTTTTTGACATTTGGCATTTTGGACATTTACGTATGTACTGGGTTATGTCTTTACTCATCCCTTTCCAATAGTAATGTCTTCTGACCTTGGCCAAGGTTTTTGTTATACCTGAGTGTCCTCCTTGAATAGGATCATCATGTAGTGTAGACAATATTGCTTCTTTTTCATTTTTAGTTATTATTAGGGTCACCGGGTTGAGTAGCGCTACTCTTAATGATTTTAATATTTTGTTGCCCATTTTTTTAAATATATCTATTGAAATATTTTCAAAGATATTATCCCATGGTGCCACTTTAAGTTGGGTAATTTTTTGTTTACCAGCCTGCAGTTCAGTATACAAATCTCCAACATCATATCTTGCTGTAATTTTTTTTCCATGTTTGAAAAACATAAATTATTATTCACATGCAAGGTCACTACTTTACGTACTTCGTCATTGTTAATGACTTCATATACGTTGGGCTTAGAAGCTTTTATTTGAGATTGCCTAGGCAATTTTACTTTATCTTTTCCTGCGCAGGAATTTTGTCTACTTTTTTGTCTTGTGACTTGTGACTTGTAATATATTTGACGTAATATTTTTAAGATCTTTAATTGTTATTCTAGAGAGGGCGTCTGCCACGAAATTATCTTTTCCCTTTAGATACTCGACTGTGAAATCATATTCCTCCAATTCGAGCCGCATGCGTGTGAGTTTTGAACTAGGATTGACCATTGAAAATAAGTATGTTAGTGGTCTATGATCGGTTTTAACTGTAAAATGTTTGCCATAAATATATGGTCGAAAATGTGTAATTGCCCAATGAATTGCCGCTAGTTCCTGTTCTGTAGTGCTTTTATTGCTTTCAGCTTTTGTAAATGAACGTGATGCGTATGCTATTGGGAGTTGGAGTCCGTTATTGTTTTGAGTTAATACCGCTCCACATGCTTGTTTACTTGCATCCGTTATTATACAAAATTCTTTAAGGAAATCAGGATATTGTAATAAAGTAGGTTCTATAAGTTTATCTTTTAAATATTGGAATGAGTTTTGGCATTCGGAAGACCATATAAATGGAACATTCTTTTTACATAATCTAGTTATGTGCCGTGAATAGTCGGCGAAGTTTTGAATGAAACGTCTATAATAATTGCAAAATGCTATAAATCGTCTAGCGCTATCTGCATCATGTGGGACTGGATAGTTTTTTATTACATCATATTTCTTGTCGTCCGGTAAGATGCCTTTGTCTGTGCATTTATGACCAAGGAAGGTCACTTCATGCTTAAAAAATGAACATTTTTGTGGATGTAGTTTTAAATTGTACTTTCTGCATATTTCAAAGATGTCTTTTAAGTTTTTTAACATATGATTTTCAGAACATCCAATGACTATTAAATCATCCATATAAAGGAATGCTTGAGAAGCTTCAAGTCCAGAAAATGCAATAGTCATCATTCTCTGAAATGAATTTGGGGCTATTTTCAAACCGAAAGGTAATCGCGTGAAACGATATGAGCCATTGCTCGTTGAAAACGACGTTATGTTTCTTGAATTTTCTTCTAGTTCAATTTGATGGAATCCTGACATTAAATCAAGGCACGAGAAATACTTTGCTCTACCTAGTTGGTCCAAAATGTCATCAATTCTTGGAAGTGGAAATTTATCAGATAGAAGTTTTTTGTTGATTTGGCGATAGTCGACTACTAGTCTCCATTTCTTTTCGTTCGAACCCTGAAGTGTTTTCTTTGGGACAAGTAGAAGTGGACTGTTGTATTCTGATACAGATGGTTCGACTATATTGTGTTTAATTAATTTTCCTACTTGTTTTTGAATTTCCTCAACTTGGCTGTGCGGGCTTCGATAATTTTAAATATAAATTGGTTCATCGTCCTTCAATCTCAATTTTTGCTTGTAAAAATTATTTGTTGTTATTGATTCGGTTTCAAGACCGAATACGTCAGTATATTTTCCACATAGTTCGGTTAATTGTTGATTGAATTGAACGGGAAAATTTTTTTTGTTCTCTATTACTTGAAGTGTTTTGAATTACATTATAATCGGAAATTGGTTCACATTTTAAATTACTTATGCTAATCAATTGATCAGTGCTGGTTGTGTTGAGTAATCGGACAAATGAATTCTCTTTTGATGTTATGGTATTGGCAATGTAAATACCAGGTTGAATCTCCTGATTTGGTATTAATATAGTATCGGTATCTGCCATTATTTCGATTTTTCGCACTACTTGAGATCTTGCTGGTAAGAGAATTGTATTATTACCAGAAGTATATGTTATTGGAATATAAATGTGAACGTCTATATTATTTGGTCTTATTATAAACCAATCCTCTGTAGGGTTAAGATCTATTTGGCAGTTTAATTCTTTTATAAAATCGATTCCTATTATCCCATCACATGGAATCGCAAAATCTTGATTTACTATATGAAAATTATATGGAATTATATATTTGTCTGTTTGGAGTTCTATTGGACAAAGTCCTTTGGTTTTAATTTTTCCCTCGCCTATTCCTTGGATATTTATTGTATTTTTAATTTGTATATTGTTAAAGATATCAGCATTTTCTTTTAGAAGTGATATATTTGCTCCCGTATCCACAAGGAACGTAAGCTGCTTACCTGTTTCTGAATTAATAAATGGTACGAAGATATTGAGATTGAGGTTGATTGTATAAACCGTTGGTATTTTTAATTTCTCGTATCTAAAGGGGTCTGTGAGTTTCCCGAAACTGGCTGGGTAACGCGGACATTATTGTTTTGTTGTATGTTGCTGAAGTTGCTGCTATTTTGGTTATTGTTGTTTCCTCTATAATTTCCACGACCTCTATTATAGTTATTGGTCTGGTTATCATAGTTTCGAATATAACCATTATTTTGGTTGTAACCGTTATTATATCGGTTGTAGCCGTTATATTGGTAATACCCATTATTGTGGTAGTTACCACGACCATTTCCTCTACCTCTACCACGGTAGTTACCTCTGAAGTGGTTACCTCTATAGGCCTGTCCTTTGTTTGCAAATAGAATTGCGTTGGCATTACCCGTCATTTCAGTACTACATTGTATGTACTTTGTGACAGCCTCATTCATTGATGAGAAGTTGCCGGCCTCAAGGATTGTTTTGAGTCGGCCATGCTCACAATTTTTGATCATTGTGTTTATAGCCTCCTTGGTGCTGAATTTGTCTGCATGTTCAGCGGGTAATCCTTCATCAATATACGAAGCTTCAAGATGCTTTCGTAAGTTTTCAATTTCAGTTGTGAATTTTTCTGCTGTTCTTCCTTTTTGAGTAGTTTTCGACATTTTTGCTCTAACTACATCGGATGTTTCTCCGATAATTGTGTCTTGTAATTTTTTTATAATTCCGTTTATAGTAGATTCATTTTGCACTTTATACAAAGTTGAACCCACAATTTTTGATTTTATGACTTCAACAGCTAACTCTTCAAATGTGCCTTTAGTTAGGTTTACTAATTTCAAAGCAGTGACAAATCTTTGAAGGTTAATTTTTTGTCCGTTGAATTCAGGAATAGCATTTGCTATATCTTTAATATATGCCCGTTGGGCAACAGTATCGTCCGTCATTATTATTATTTGATGTTGTTCGATTTCGCAATCGGAATCAGCTGGTTTCTGATCTGATAATTCAAATTGAAAAAGTACAGCTGGAATTGTAAGATTATTCAAATCTTTCTCCTCTATTTCTGGGCTATCAAATTCAAATTCTTCTATCTGTACCGGGTCGACTTCTGGTGGATCTGATGATTCCAATTCGTCACCAGTTTCTACTTTCAGAGGGGTGTTTAGTATTGTTGGTATTGAAATATTTAAATTATACCTTTCTTTTATAGTTATTAAGTTCGTTCGAAGTCTGATCAGAAATTTCGATACCTCAAACCAACGATTTTTATCTAGGCGATCTCTTTGTTCATGTATTAGTATACGCGCACTGTTAAAGCGAGTTACTAATATTTCCACATGTTTATTTATAGTGGTTTGTTGTGTTGATCTATTTTGCGTTAAGGATTTATAGGATTTATCGAAATCGCTTTTTATGTTATTTAGAACCTTACATAATTCACTCCATTCCATTATAATATGGATATGAATTATTTTTGTAAACTACTGAAATGCTAATTCTGCCTAATATGTCATGATCGCTTCGAATTGTTCTCACATGTATACCCGGGATAGTGCTCAATACCATTGCTTTTTGTTTATTAGAGCAATGTATTAAAGGAGAGAATTCTAAATTATATGTTGTCATATATAAATTTTCTAACTCATAGATAGTAATCGGAGTCGTTGAAACCAGTGTTATTATTTTTTCGCTAAAATTTGGATCCCTCATATAGGTATTAATAACTGCCTCTACGTTTTTCATTGTTTTACTGATCTACCTAAATTTGTGACCACAAAAGAATATATTATTGTTTATTTCTCGATTTAAATTTTGTTATATTTCATTTTATATTTTTTTTTTTTTAGCTGCCAATAATACTTGAAATTATAAAAAGTCAAGTTTTTTTTCGTATATAAATTTTTAAATTTTATCCAGGTCGTTTGCTCGACTCTGGAATCTCTTCTTTAAACATCTATTGTGTAATTTATAGAATTTTAGGAAAACACTTGCTGACATTATAACTACAATTATTATTAATAAAATTGTTATCCTTTCCAGATCAATTTTTTGAGATTCTACTTTATTAACGACGTTCGCCGTTGAATCGACAACTTTGGTGTCTACTAAACCCATCTTGGGAAAATTTTCCAAAAATCTATATTTTATGCCAAATATGTATGGCGAAATATTATTTTCAAATTCTTTTACTTTAATTATACTGTTATTATTCATGAATAAAAATTAGGGAAATGAAGAAAAATGGTTTAGTGATTTTTCACATGGCAGATTTACAATTTGTCGCTCTATATAATTAAAATATCTGCCATACGATTTTAGTATAAAGCCTAAACAGAGGTTAGTAATTTTCAAGCAGCGCTTTCGCGCATCGGCTTGAGTTAGAAATATTAAATTAATGGCAACTAGGGCATTGGCATAATTGCAGCCTTTGTTGCGTTACTTTGCTCTTCTGCAAAGTTCTCGTTCGATGACGGCTAGATTTTCTTTGTGCGTGTTAATTTCCTCAGGGGTTGTAGCAATTTTTATTAAGTCCTTTATTAATTTTCTTTTTTGAAGAAGTTTGATCCTGTGTCCGCTCCTTTTTGTCTTCTTTGGTGTTTTTTTCTTCTCGTTGCGTGCCCTGTACTCAGCTATTGTGAGGGGGCGTGGTCCATCGTTGGGACACAACCGGAGAGCTTCTTGTAGGCTCGGTTCGTCCCTTTGCTCAATAGGAGCAGGTGCCTCCCACGAGGGTGAAGAAGGCGGATTGCCTTCCGCACTCATATGTTTCCAGCGTTGGTGTAGAAGGATTTGCCATTCCTTCCACACTTGTTGATTTTCTCGTTCTGATGACCGGTGCCGGTCATCGCACAGGTTTTGTTTGTTGTTCCAGATTTTTGTTGGTGTTTTTATTTTCGATTTATATGATGTTGTTGTGGTTTAGACTTATATTTTTGTTGTTGTTGTTCATGTCGTCATTATTTCCTCCGTTTTATTTCTTGTTGTATTTATATTATTTGTTATATTTGTACCATGTTGGCACACACACGCACATTTTTTATGTTTTTTAGTCAACCACAACAACCTCTGTCACGGTCGCCATGTTGTATTTAATTATTAATGTTAATATATTAAAGACAAGATATTTATTTAGTGGCCATTAGCTACGGCCAAATTGGTTCTTTATTCTCTTGTGTTCAAAATTCGAATGACTTACAATAATCTATTCGCGGCTGCGCTGCCTGCAAACATTGGCAGCGGCCGTCATGTATTTATCAACTTATATATGCTCACATATGTATTTGGCTGATAGTAGCGGGAGCGCGAGAGGAGTTGCATATGCATTCATTGTATGTGTCTGCAAGCCATGGGAATTTGCTGACACTTGCGCTTCCCATAAGTTGGCTGCTCGAGTTTTGTGTATTTGTTTAAATGCACTGTACCACAATGCTGGTATCGGTACAGTGGGTACTCGCTACAATGATACATGCATACTACAATATCATATAGCTGGTGTTTGTAAAGTTAGGAAGTTGTGATTTTCTATGGGTTTTATCTTTGTCCAATCAATCCGACATATAAAATTTCATAAGGATCGACCGACTATATTCTATAGCTGCCATATAACTGAACGATCGGAAATGCCATAACATTAGTGTTTTTAAAGTTAGGAAATTGGGACTTTGTATGGGTTTTTTATTTGGCCAATTAATCCGATCTACTAAATTTCATAAGGATCGGCCGACTATATCCTATAGCTGCCATATAACTGAACGATCGGAAATGCCATAACTTTGATGTTTGTAAAGTTAGGAAGTTGTGATTTTCTATGGGTTTTATATTTGGCCAATTAATCCGACCTACCAAATTTCATAAGGATCGGCCGACTATATCCTATAGCTGGCTTATAACTGAACGATCGGAAATGCCATAACTTTGATGGTTTTAAAGTTAGGAAGTTGGGATTTTCTATGGGTCTTATTTTTGGCAAATCAATCCGACCTACCAAATTTCAAAAGGATCGGCCGACTATATCCTATAGCTGCCATATAACTGATTGATCGGATATGCCATAACTTTGGTGTTTGTAAAGTTAGGAAGTTGGGACTTTCTTTGGGTTTTATATTTGGCCAATCAATACGACCTACCAAATTTCATAAGGATCGGCCGACTATATCCTATAGCCGTCATATAACTGATTGATCGGATATGCCATAACTTTGGTTTTTGTAAAGTTAGGAAGTTGGGACTTTCTATGTGTTTTATATTTGGCCGATCAATCCGACCTACCAAATTTCATAAGGATCGGCCGACTATATCCTATAGCTGCCATATAACTGAACGGTTGGAAAGCCATAACTTTGTTGTTTTTAAAGTTAGGAAGTTGGGATTTTTTATGAGTATTAAGAATGCATCTTGAGAATAATTTTTAAGAATATAATTTACAGAGTATTCTGCAAGGGTATATCAACTTCGGCTCCGCCCGAAGTTAGCTTTCCTTTCTTGTTTCACATAAATTAAACCAGTCTCAGCAGAAATTTTGTGTCACAGAATTAGAATGTTTAGGTGCTATACTGAGTATCGAGAAGTTTAGAGAATATGTGGAAGGCCTCGAATTTAAAGTTATTACGGATCATGCGAGCTTAAAATGGTTAATGCGGCAAACTGATCTCAACGGTCGCTTAGCTAGATGGGCGTTAAAATTGCAACATTATACCTTCGAAATTGAACACCGAAAAGGAAGCCTAAATAATAGTTCCTAATAGTTCCTGATGCGCTATCGCGATTGCCAGTCAAGGAAATTAATGAAATAGATGTTGTTTTACCAGTAATCGATTTGGATTCACCTTATTTTTGGTCTAACGACTACGTTTTGCAGAAAAATGTCATACTAGAGAATCAAAATCGTTTACCAGATCTCAAAGTTGTGGATCAGTATATATATCGTAGAAATCAGTTTTATAGAGACGACGTATGCGAGTCAAACTGCTGGAAGCTATGGGTACCATCCGAGTTGACTAAATCAGTTATAGAGACCGCTCACTCACCACCTCATAATGCACATGGAGGTATAGGAAAAACCTTAGAGAGACTTCGCAGAAATTTCTATTGGCCAAGCATGGCGATAGAAGTGAAAAACTTTATTGCGCGGTGTAATGTTTGTAAACAATCAAAAGCCCCAAATATCACACTGAAACCACCTATGGGAAACCCGGCAATAAGTGAAAGGCCATTTCAACGCCTTTATATGGATTTTATTGGACCTTTTCCTAGGTCAAAGAGAGGAAATATACGAGTGTTTATTGTGTTAGATCACCTAACTAAGTTTCATTTCCTTAAAACTTTGCGAAAATTTACAGCAGATCTCGTTGTAGACTTTTTGAGTACCAATATTTTTCATGTATTTGGTGTCCCAGAATGCATTGTGACGGATAATGGAAGTCAATTTAAATCCTCACTGTTTAAGTCATTTCTTGGAAGACATGGTATAAAACACTTTCTAACAGCTATTTACAGTCCCCAATCAAACGCATCTGAACGCCTCAATAGATCCATAATATCAGGCATTCGATCATATCTTAGTGCAGATCAACGGTTATGGGATGAGAAAATAAGCAACATTTCAGCAGCATTACGCTTTGCTTATCATTCAGTAATCGGATGCTCACCATACTTTGCACTTTTTGGAAACAATATGGTTTCGCATGCGAAAGATTATGACCTGTTAAGAAAATTAGAAAGTCTTAAAATAGGTGAAAGAATTTTAGATTCCGACAAGCTACAAGTTATACGGGAAACCATAATGGCAAATATCAGCAAGGCATATATATCTAATAAAAGGGTATATGATCTTCGTAGCAGGTTTGTGACATATGAACTAGGAGAACAAGTTTATAGGCGAAATTTGGCTCTGAGTAATAAATTAAAAAAATTCAATGCAAAGCTTGCTCCAAATTTTTTAAAAGCAAAAATTGTTCGCAAACACGGTAACCATTGTTACGAATTAGAAGAGAATGGTAAAGTATTTGGAAAATTTCACGCAAAGGATCTTCAAAAGTGAGTGACTTAATGAATCTGACCGATTTGCAACTTCTTTTATCAATGTAAAAGCTAATAAAATAATCTGTGTTGTGATGGTCAGCTTTGAATGTGTACTGCTTAAGTCATATACATATGTAGTTTTGAGAGTCACTTTGTTTGTCTTATCTTATCTCTAAAACAAAAGTTCAAAAGATAAAGCCACGCTTGTGTAAAGGAACTTTGGTTAGCTGATTTATCTTAGTCAGCAATACTATCTGTTTTTTTTGAAGTAAGCTTATCCTACGCCCACGCGGTTTATGAAAAACTTTTAAGCATGTGCATTTAGTTGGTCAGAGTCTCTCAAATAAATCAGATCGTTCTTGGAGTAAATAAAATTCACTTAAAACACGTGATAATTTTTACACATGCCAAATAAATATAAAAAGGCAATTTTATTCAAAGTGCGTTACAAAAATATTAAGTGCATAATAGAAAACCGATCAAGAGACGTAGGAAGAACCTAACTTGGCAAAACATATATATGTGCAGGTAAAATTTGTCACGAAAAATATCAATACATGTGACTGAAATAAAACATAAAGTTTCAGGATTTGTGGTTGGATTTAAATCCACCAATTAATGAAACTGCACCTTCTGACGAAGCACCACAAAATAATTTAGCTGCTAAGCTGGCCAAGCTACGTTCAACCTGATCAACTAAAAACTCACAGCAGCGCAGCGTAAAGAAAATAATTTGGATGAGAATTAAAACTATATATACTGGACGAATAAACAACGAAAAGAGCATGCTACCACAGATATTTTTTAATTAATAATTTTTTATATTTATATAACCTAACCTTAACCATTAAAGTTACAGCCACTCAGCTACAGGCCTGCATGCACACGTGGATTTAAAAAGGTAACAAGTAAAAACAAAACAAAAAAATAAATAAAATTTAATTAGATTATTATGCATATATATATATAAGAAATTTAAAAAAAAATTTTATGGTAGTCAAGTAAAAAAAAAAACAAGAGAGAACGCTATAGTCGGGTGCCCCGACTATCAGATACCCGTTACTCAGGTAAAGGGAGTGCGAGGGAGATGGAGATAGAAACTTTGATCACGCATAACTTTTTAACGAATGGTCCGATTTGAAAAATTCTACATTTCGATAGATATTGATAAACACAATAAAACTGCATTTTTACTTTTCCGAAATATTTAAATTTTTAAAATCGTATATAAGCGATTGTGGGCGTTGAAGGGGGCGTGGCACCATTTTGAAACAAACTTGCACTGCGTAGGAACTTCTAAAATCTACATGCAAAATGCCAATCTTCTAGCTTTTATAGTTTCCGAGATCTCAGCGTTCATACGGACAGACAGACAGACAGACGGACAGACGGACAGACGGACATGGCTAGATCGACTCGGCTAGTGATCCTGATCAAGAATATATATACTTTATAGGGTCGGAAACGCTTCCTTCTAGCTGTTACATACTTTTGCACGAATACAATATACCCTTTTACTCTACGAGTAACGGGTATAAAAAAGAAAAGTCAATTTCTATAGTTTTATAGTCTTGTTCAATGGAAAATATATAATCAAATTAATTTTTTAACATTATTCAACCCTTCAATAAGTTAAGAATACATATATTAGGATAAGCCTTCTCTCAAGAAATTAAAAATGAAGTATTTGTTAATGGTTAGAAAAGAGATAAGATATTGAAATGAACTTGATTATTTTTATATACATATTTATTGCTATTAAGAACAAGAATTATATTTGAATATTAACATGGAGAAACTGAACTAATTTAATATAATGGGGTACTAAAAGAAAAACAAACACACATCAAATCACTTAAGGGTTAACACACCAAATTCAATGCATTGCAAAGTGTTAACAAGGTTGGGCGGGTTATATAGAGCACTTACACCAAGCTCATAAAAAAAAAAATAAAACAATACGCATAAACATAACTAAAATTGTAACATCTGGCTAGGTTAGCACATTCTCTTGTAATTTCGTTAGCTAGTTTTGATAAAAGATCCCCCCAATCCGACGAAGTCCTAGTCGAAAACGTCCCAGTGCTAACCGCTCTTAAATCAAAAATCTAGTTAAAAGGCAACTCCTGTTGCCACGAGAATCATTACAAAAGTGGCGCCCAAAGTGTAGGCAAAGAACAAACAAAGGCATTAAAATTAATAAAGAAAATTTTTGAATTTAACACCAACATCCGTTAAGCCTTATTCGTTCAAAGCTATGTCTAAGCAATTAAAATCATTGTTGGAGAAACCTCTGGAATACAGCTGATGTAGTGGTACAATACTGTACATAGCCGTCCGAAGTATGCGAAAACAATTGTTTTATGAGCTAAAATAAGAATTTTGTTATAGGAATGTAACATTGCCTGTGGATTTCTTTAAGGTTATTATGCTAATCATTAACTTTACTGCCCGGAACAATTTTCCTTTTGCATTGAAATAAATAATTAATAATAATTTAAATAATTGTGGGAAAAGTTAAAGTTTTGCGTATATATAAAAAAAAATGATGTGTTTTGTTTTTTTATTAGTACCCCTGAAAGAAAGAAACTTTTGAGAATTCGTCACTGTGAGTGAAATAAATTAGAGCAAAATGTCAGTGAGACACAGTTTAGATCGGCCAAGTATGCCAAACAATGAAAGTAGTTGTGAAATATGTTCTCAGCCAATGACGCAATTAGATATTCGATTAATTACTAGATGTATGCATACTTTTCACAGATTGTGTATATTGAATTGGCTTGATAGTTATCGTATATGCCCGGTTTGTAACCATAACGTAACAAGAAATAGTCTTATGGAAGTCGTTCCAAGAGAAGGTTTAGAGCAAAACAGGGAAACCGATTCCAACGGAAGATTGTTATTATCGAGCGGACAAAAGAAGAAAAAGAAAAGAGTAACCGAGTCAGAGGTAACAGCCGCTAATAACGACCAAGTTACACCTAGAGACGAAAATATAGAAAATTCTTATAATTCTGAGGATAATAGGTATTCGAATTCAGTAGAGCAAAGAATAGTAAATCAGATAGAACGTCGAGTTAATTCACAACTTGACCAAATGAATTTAACTATTGAAGGGCTTTCACGACAAATTTCTAGAATGACAACAGATCAGATCAATCGAAGATCAATTGAAACTGCAGCTAATATTGAACCAGAGTGGGGTAGAAGTATAACTCCTGTAGGATTAAATGGAGAAGCTCCTCCTTTCGTTCCAAGTGTTTCTCAAGGCCAAAATAATCAAGAAAGAATGAGCAGAAGTAATAGCATCAGTGCAGATATTGGAAAAATAGTAAATGTTGTAAGTGGTTGGAAATTACAGTATAATGGTTCTAGAAATGGTATGCCTGTCGGAAAATTTATTTATATGGTGACTGCCTTGACAAATGATTGTTTGGATGGTAAATTTGAAATTTTGTGCGATCATATCCACATACTTTTTAGTGGGAGAGCGAGTGAATGGTTCTGGAGGTATAGGCGTACGGTTGACAAAGTAGTATGGAAAAGTCTCTGCAGCTGTCTTAGTTCTTATTTTCACGATCCATTGTCAGATGACGACGTAAGATAATTAATAAGGGATAGAAAGCAACAACCCAATGAGAGTTTTGATGAATTCCATAATGCAATTATGTTGTTGGTAGATCGGTTACAATATCCAATAAGCGAAAGTCAATTAGTTTCAGTACTTAAACGTAACCTAAGACCTTTTCTGCGAAAAGAGCTTTTCTATTTGGAAATAAATTCTTTAGGTAACTTACGAAATCTTGTAACACGAAGAGAAGCTTTTAGTGAGGAATTTAACAATAATTATAATACAAAGATTAATCGAAAAGTAAATGAAATATGTATAGACGATCAAAGAATGAACGATTATTTAATGGAAAATGAAATTTGTGAAATAAAAGGAGATAAAGCTGATGATATGAAAATACTGTGTTGGAATTGTAGAAAATATGGTCATAAATTCATAGATTGTCAATTTGAAA
This sequence comes from Drosophila carrolli, assembly GCA_018152295.1. Classification (NCBI taxonomy): domain Eukaryota; kingdom Metazoa; phylum Arthropoda; class Insecta; order Diptera; family Drosophilidae; genus Drosophila; species Drosophila carrolli. Next base: position 25,385 of record JAECXJ010000068.1, on the reverse strand, counting down.
GAAAAATATTTTGTATGGGATGTGGCACAGAAAATGTAAAACGACCAAATTGCGAGTTATGTCAGAAAAACAGAAGGTCGAATGGATATGACAACACCATCTATCGTTCAAATCCAAAAAACTGATTAATTTGGATGACTTAACTCATCCATCGCCAAAGTATGTTAAAAATATAAATATAGGACAGAATGACGTTAAAGGAAAATTATATCCTATAATACCATATCATGTTCGATTAAGAAATTATATTAGAGTCCGTAACAAAATCTCTAACCAGAGTAAAGAAATTGGAATTGATGTTAGGAACAGACCTAAGCGAAACTCTTTACGATTGCGTAATTTTTTAAAAAAAATTAAAGATAAATCGCAAAGATTGACGGTAAGTTTAGATGCAATGCTTGGCAAAGACAAAGATGATAGACCATTTGTAGAAGTGAGAATTTTTGGTAAAATTTATGGCGGATTATTAGATTCCGGTGCATCTGTCTCGTGTTTAAGTGGACAAGCAGCCAAGAAATATTTAAACAAAAAGAAGGATTTTAAAGTTAGCAATTCACTAGTAGAAACTGCTGGAGGTCAAAAATATAATGTTCTTGGAACTGTTGAAACCGAAGTTACATTTCGTAATCAGTCTAAATTGGTAACGCTTTATATAATACCTGAACTGAAACAAGATCTTTATTTGGGAATTGACTTTTGGTACATCTTTGGTTTAATGAGTTAACTAAACCAGTCAATATACGTTAGCGAACTGAATTTACCAGACACTCTAAGTTGTGAACAAAAACAGCAAATGACGAAAGTAATATCATTGTTTCCAGATTTCAATAGGGATGGCTTAGGAAAAACATCTATTTTAGAGCATGCCATTGAAATTATTCCCGAAGCAAAACCTATTAAGCAAAGATATTTTTCGGTATCTCCTGCGATAGAGAAAAAAATACACGCAGAGATTGATGAGATGATCAAATTAGGAGTGATAGAAACCGCACTTCCGACTTGTTCATGGAGTAGTCCTGTAGCTGTAGTACAGAAAGGAGAAAAGTTTCGAATATGCCTTGACTCTCGCAAAGTGAACGCAGTAACTATTAAAGATGCGTATCCACAACCAAAAATTAATGGAATTCTTTCAAGATTACTCAAAGCTAAATTTATAACTTCTTTAGATCTTAAGCATGCATTTTGGCAAATAGGTTTGAAGGAATCTTGTAGAGATTTAACTGCATTTACTGTGCCAAACCGACCTTTGTACAGATTCAAGGTAATGCCTTTTGGTTTAACCAATGCAGCTCAAACAATGTGTCGTTTAATGGACGTTATTATTCCACCTGATCTTAAAAGCCGTGTATTTGTTTATCTTGATGACTTATTGTTGGTCAGTGAAACATTTACTCAGCACATAAGTCTGCTTAAAGTAATGGCTGACGTGTTGCGAAATGCAGGTTTGACATTAAATTTAGAAAAATGTAAATGGTGTGTTCCTGAAGTTCGTTATCTTGGATTTGTGATAGGCAACGGCTGTATTATGGTAGATCCAAAAAGAGTATCAGCAATAAAAGATCTACTTCCTCCAAAAACTGTTAGAGAATTGCGTAAATTTTTAGGTTGTGCCGGTTGGTATCGTAGGTTCCTGGAAAATTATGCAACAATAACAGCACCTCTCACAGATATAACCAAAAAGATCAAAGACTATAAATGGACGGATGAGGCTAACCAGGCATTTGAAGAGGTTAAAAGTAGATTAACTTCAGCACCATTATTAGTGACACCGAATTTTGAGAAGCCCTTTATTATTCAATGCGATGCTTCGAAAACAGGCGTTGGTGGTGTTCTTGCTCAACTTGATGACGATAATATAGAAAGACCAATTGCATTTTTCACATAAATTAAACCAGTCTCAGCAGAAATTTTGTGTCACAGAATTAGAATGTTTAGGTGCTATACTGAGTATCGAGAAGTTTAGAGAATATGTGGAAAGCCTCGAATTTAAAGTTATTACGGATCATGCGAGCTTAAGATGGTTAATGCGGCAAACTGATCTCAACGGTCGCTTAGCTAGATGGGCGTTAAAATTGCAACATTATACCTTCGAAATTGAACACCGAAAAGGAAGCCTAAATAATAGTTCCTAATAGTTCCTGATGCGCTATCGCGATTGCCAGTCAAGGAAATTAATGAAATAGATGTTGTTTTACCAGTAATCGATTTGGATTCACCTTATTTTTGGTCTAACGACTACGTTTTGCAGAAAAATGTCATACTAGAGAATCAAAATCGTTTACCAGATCTCAAAGTTGTGGATCAGTATATATATCGTAGAAATCAGTTTTATAGAGACGACGTATGCGAGTCAAACTGCTGGAAGCTATGGGTACCATCCGAGTTGACTAAATCAGTTATAGAGACCGCTCACTCACCACCTCATAATGCTCATGGAGGTATAGGAAAAACCTTAGAGAGACTTCGCAGAAATTTCTATTGGCCAAGCATGGCGATAGAAGTGAAAAACTTTATTGCGCGGTGTAATGTTTGTAAACAATCAAAAGCCCCAAATATCACACTGAAACCACCTATGGGAAACCCGGCAATAAGTGAAAGGCCATTTCAACGCCTTTATATGGATTTTATTGGACCTTATCCTAGGTCAAAGAGAGGAAATATACGAGTGTTTATTGTGTTAGATAACCTAACTAAGTTTCATTTCCTTAAAACTTTGCGAAAATTTACAGCAGATCTCGTTGTAGACTTTTTGAGTACCAATATTTTTCATGTATTTGGTGTCCCAGAATGCATTGTGACGGATAATGGAAGTCAATTTAAATCCTCACTGTTTAAGTCATTTCTTGGAAGACATGGTATAAAACACTTTCTAACAGCTATTTACAGTCCCCAATCAAACGCATCTGAACGCCTCAATAGATCCATAATATCAGGCATTCGATCATATCTTAGTGCAGATCAACGGTTATGGGATGAGAAAATAAGCAACATTTCAGCAGCATTACGCTCTGCTTATCATTCAGTAATCGGATGCTCACCATACTTTGCACTTTTTGAAACAATATGGTTTCGCATGCGAAAGATTATGACCTGTTAAGAAAATTAGAAAGTCTTAAAATAGGTGAAAGAATTTTAGATTCCGACAAGCTACAAGTTATACGGGAAACCATAATGGCAAATATCAGCAAGGCATATATATCTAATAAAAGGGTATATGATCTTCGTAGCAGGCTTGTGACATATGAACTAGGAGAACAAGTTTATAGGCGAAATTTGGCTCTGAGTAATAAATTAAACAAATTCAATGCAAAGCTTGCTCCAAAGTTTTTAAAAGCAAAAATTGTTCGCAAACACGGTAACCATTGTTACGAATTAGAAGAGAATGGTAAAGTATTTGGAAAATTTCACGCAAAGGATCTTCAAAAGTGAGTGACTTAATGAATCTGACCGATTTTTCAACTTCTTTTATCAATGTAAAAGCTAATAAAATAATCTGTGTTGTGATGGTCAGCTTTGTATGTGTACTTTGTATGTGTACTGACTTTCAAAGTGAACGGTCGTGTTTTTTTTTCTGCGCTTCGAATTTTGTATTTTGTTTTCGTTTATTCCCATCGGTGGGTTTTATAAAAACAACATTAAATTCTCTTTCGGTTATTTAAACATAAATTTAAACTCCGTTCGCTTCGCGAGTGCACTTTGTATTGATACTAATAAATTGTTTTAGTTTTTCGTAATTCTTATCTGTGTTTTCTATCCTATTTATATCCCCGCTGTTTCTCTTTTGTGCATGCACTTTAACATATTTACGCTCCCGCTCTCTTGCTCTCTTTGCTTTGAAAGTTCTAAGCGTGCAGTTTCTGCGCTCTTGCGGTACTTATAACTGCTCGTTTATAAATTTCAATTTGCTTTCTTGGTACAGTGGTCCCAATAAATATAAAATGAATAATAAAAATTTAGTCTGCTTCTGCAAAAAATGCAGCCTCGTAATCAGGGCTGACCAGTCAAATATGACTTGCTGGCTGTGTGAAAATATGGTGCACACCAAGTGCGCTGGTTTTACTGGCCGGACAAGTGATGACCTTTCGAAGGGGCCCAATTTGCAGTTTTGTTGTGACGCTTGTGTCGAGGTTGCGAACGAGATGAAATCGTTCATGCGCCAAACTAAAGGCGGCCTGATGGGGCTGATTAGCTGTTTCGGAGTTGCTAGAGATAGTTTTCGCCGAGCTGATGATCTCCTCTCTGCGCTGGACTCGCAGTTTAATAGTCGTAAGCTATTAGAAGAGTCCCCTAAGCGCAAAAAGGCCGCTGGTGGTAAGGAGCAAAAGGGGAACACCCCGCAACCGAAATTAAAAGAACAACAGAGCATTCCGGCGGATCAGCAGCTGATTTTAGCAAACCCTCAAATGTTGCTAAGATCAGCAGCTAAAAAAGATTCGGTATCCGAACAATCCGTTACAGAATGCATGCAACCAGGGACTTCTAAGAATTCCGATTTGTCCGTAGTGGTTTCACAATTAGTGGATCCACCTATCTCTCAGAATGTAGCATCACCACCACAAGGGACTACTGAGTCCGGACAACCGGCTCAAGTTGGTTTTGCAGAAACAATGTCTGCTCCACCAAAATCCCTTTTAGTGGTTCCACTAAAGAAACAAATTTTCGTTTCTCGGCTTTCCCCTGATCAAACATCTTCTGATGTATTGTCTTATATACAAGACAAAACTAAAGCCGATTGTAATAGTGTAAAGGTGGAAAAGTTTAAGTTTTCTTATGCTAGAGACATTTCATCTTTCAAGATAACTGTCCCTAACGAGCTTTTTTGAAGTCATATGCTCGGGCGACTTTTGGCCGGATAATATGGTTGTAAAAGAGTTCGAGGCTAAGATAAAGAAGAAGGGGCCCGTGGGAGTAAAACTTCCTAGTAGAGGCCAAACCAGTGTACCAATTTCAAAAAACTAACTTCTAACCTCCTTCTTTCCTATCAGAATGCAAGAGGTTTGCGTAGCAAACTCACTAAATTGTATTCCGATAGCCTTTCCTTTGCATCTCATATTATTGTGTTCACAGAAACCTGGTTAAAGCCGGAGATCTTTAACTCCGAAGTTTTTCCAGGTAAGTACACAATATATAGGTATGACCGTCCCTCTAGACGTGGAGGTGGAGTCTTAATTGGAATTGATTCAAACTTCCCGTCTGAGGAGTTATTATACCCGTTACTCGTAGAGTAAAAGGGTATATTGTATTCGTGCAAAAGTATGTAACAGCTAGAAGGAATCGTTTCCGACCCTATAAAGTATATATATTCTTGATCAGGGTCACTAGCCGAGTCGATATAGCCATGTCCGTCTGTCCGTCTGTCCGTCTGTCCGTCTGTCCGTCTGTCTGTCCGTCTGTCTGTCCGTCCGTATGAACGCTGAGATCTCGGAAACTATAAAAGCTAGAAGATTGGCATTTTGCATGCAGATTCTAGGAGTTCCTACGCAGCGCAAGTTTATTTCAAAAAGGTGCCACGCCCCCTTTAACGCCCATAATCGCTTATATACGATTTTAAAAATTTAAATATTTCGGAAAAGTAAAAATGTAGTTTTATTGTGTTTATTAATACCTATCGAAATGTAGAAGAAATTTTTCAAATCGGACCATTCGTTAAAAAGTTATGCGTGATCAAAGTTTCTATCTCCATCTCCCTCGCACTCCCTTTACCTGAGTAACGGGTATCTGATAGTCGGCGCACCCGACTATAGCGTTCTCTCTTGTTTTTTGATGAATTCAATACCATTGAATTTATTTGTGTAAAGTTATCGCTTCCTGGTAACTTTATATACATAACTTGCTCTTATATTCCGCCGTTGTCTGAACTTCCTGATTATTTAAATCACCTATCCGTTATTAAGTCCGTTGCAAATAAGCTTTCCGATAGGGATCAGTTGATAGTTCTAGGTGATTTTAATATACCTGGAGTTACTTGGTCCACTGAGGATGGATCGAATGTTTTACTACCTATAGCACAGCATGATTTTATTGATGGCCTGCTTGACATATCTCTATCTCAAGTAAACCATGTTCGAAATTCATTAGGTCGCCTACTTGATTTGTGTTTTGTATCGAATCCTGAAGGTGTGTTTCTGTCCAGAGTAGCACCACTCACGCAACCTGAAGATCCATATCACCCAACAATCGAACTTTCATTTGATACGGGTAGAGTTATAGAAGAAAAATCAGAAAAATCCAAACGAATACATTGTTTTCGCAAGGCAGACTTTCTGAGGCTTAATAATTTTATTTCTGGCTTTAATTGGTCTGATCTTTACTTATGCAATAATATGTCCGATGCAGTTAATCTTTTTTATACTGCAATAAACTCATTTTTTAATTCCTGTGTTCCGTGGTACTATCCGTCAACTTCCAATAAATCACCTTGGTTTAGCAAAGAGTTGACACACTTAAGAAATGTAAAGTCCAGACTTTTTAGGAAATATAAAAATACCGGTTCTCAATCTGTTTTTACTAGATATTTAAGTGCATAAACATAAACCGTTGTAAGGTCCAGTTCTCTCAGGACCCGAAACAGTTTTATAATTTTGTTAACACCAAGCGTAAATCTAATTCTTTTCCTTCCTCGCTGTCGTTCGAAAACATGACGGGAACCACAGATCAGGCAATAGCCGATATATTTGCCCAATTTTTTCAAACGACTTACTCTACTTTAGATTATTCATCTCAGCCTTATTCTTACACCATGCCCAAGTCAAACCTCATATTCTGTCCCACTTTAACAGAAAGCTCTCTTCTTTTGGATCTTCTTCGTATTAAGCCTGTTTATTCGCCAGGGCCCGATGGTATTCCTGGGTGCGTGCTTAGGTATTGCGCTAAGGCCCTGTGCAAACCTCTTCACAAGTTGTTTACCTTATCTCTAGAAACGTCCCAATTCCCAAATATTTGGAAGGAATCATTTGTTATTCCTCTTTTCAAAAAAGGTAACAAGTTAGAAGCCAGTAACTACAGAGGTATTTCTAAGTTGTCAGCTATTCCTAAGCTTTTTGAAAAAATTATTACTCCTCATTTGCAGCACTTTTGCAGATCAATTATTTCTCCGTGTCAACACGGATTTATTAAACGTAGATCCACAATTACAAACCTTCTAGAGCTCACTACATATGTGATAAAAGGTTTCAATAGTAATTTTCAAACAGATGTCATTTACACTGACTTTAGTAAAGCATTTGACTCTGTAAATCACTTACTTCTTATTCATAAACTTGACCTTTTAGGTTTTCCAGTTGATCTGCTTAAATGGATTTCAAGTTATCTAAATGGCAGGTCACAAAGGGTCCTTTTTAAAAATTCAATTTCTGAAATTCTCCGTGTTACCTCCGGTGTCCCACAAGGGAGCCATCTGGGTCCGTTACTTTTTACATTATTTATTAACGATCTTCCCGCAATTATAAGTCATTCTCGCGTACTTATGTACGCAGATGATGTTAAGTTGTGCCTGCAGTATAAGGACATTTCCTGCCATTTAGACTTGCAATCCGATCTAGATAATTTTCAAAACTGGTGCAGAGATAATTTACTAAATTTAAACGGCTCCAAGTGCAAGCTGATGACTTTTTATCGGGCCAATCCGATATACGCGACTTACACGTTAAGTGGCAGCTCTTTGGATAGAATAACTCTTGTAAACGATCTTGGCGTTCTCTTGGACCCTAAACTAAAATTTTCTAATCACATTTCGTCCATGGTTAATAAAGCCAGAGGAGTGCTTGGATTTATTAAAAGGTGGTCAAAAGAATTCGATGATCCTTATTTGACTAAAACTTTATTTATTTCGCTAGTCCGTCCGATTCTTGAGTATGGGTCTCCCGTCTGGAGTCCACAATACGGAATACATATTGGTCGTATTGAATCTGTACAAAAAAACTTCCTTCTTTTTGCTTTACGGCGCCTAAACTGGGATGCAAACCTTATCTTACCTTCTTATTCTAGTAGACTTCTTTTGATTAATTTACCATCCCTAGCCAACCGTAGAACGATGCTTGGTACTATCTTTATTTATAACCTTATACATGGTGATATTGACTGCCCCGACTTGTTAAGTCGGCTAAACTTTTCTGTGCCAAGTAGATTAACTAGAAATTATATTCCCCTAATTTTAAATCATTGTAGATCTAACTATGCCTTGCATGAGCCTTTCAGAGTATTATGTTCTGACTATAATAGACTTTTTCCTGTAATATCAAATCTTGACTCTCTGCCGCTCCTAAAACGATTAATACTTGCTTCATTGGCACATGATTGATCTAACTATTACTTTTTTCCCCGGACCTTTACCTTTATTTTCCTATCTCGCGTCTATACTATCGCGAATCGTGCCGTACGATACACGGCTGCGCCCCTCGGTCGGTTGGGCGGGTATGTGGGCCGTGGGACTCCGCGCGAAAAAAAAAAAAAAAAAAAAAAAAGTCATATGTAGTTTTGAGAGTCACTTTGTTTGTCTTATCTTATCTCTAAAACAAAAGTTCAAAAGATAAAGCCACGCTTGTGTAAAAGAACTTTGGTTAGCTGATTTATCTTAGTCAGCAATACTATCTGTTTTTTTTTGGAAGTAAGCTTATCCTACGCCCACGCGGTTTATGAAAAACTTTTAAGCATGTGCATTTAGTTGGTCAGAGTCTCTCAAATAAATCAGATCGTTCTTGGAGTAAATAAAATTCACTTAAAACACGTGATAATTTTTACACATGCCAAATAAATATAAAAAGGCAATTTTATCCAAAGTGCGTTACAAAAATATTAAGTGCATAATAGAAAACCGATCAAGAGACGTAGGAAGAACCTAACTTGGCAAAACATATATATGTGCAGGTAAAATTTGTCACGAAAAAGTAACTATTAAAGATGCGTATCCACAACCAAAAATTAATGGAATTCTTTCAAGATTACCCAAAGCTAAATTTATAACTTCTTTAGATCTTAAGCATGCATTTTGGCAAATAGGTTTGAAGGAATCTTGTAGAGATTTAACTGCATTTACTGTGCCAAACCGACCTTTGTACAGATTCAAGGTAATGCCTTTTGGTTTAACCAATGCAGCTCAAACAATGTGTCGTTTAATGGACGTTATTATTCCACCTGATCTTAAAAGCCGTGTATTTGTTTATCTTGATGACTTATTGTTGGTCAGTGAAACATTTACTCAGCACATAAGTCTGCTTAAAGTAATGGCTGACGTGTTGCGAAATGCAGGTTTGACATTAAATTTAGAAAAATGTAAATGGTGTGTTCCTGAAGTTCGTTATCTTGGATTTGTGATAGGCAACGGCTGTATTATGGTAGATCCAAAAAGAGTATCAGCAATAAAAGATCTACTTCCTCCAAAACTGTTAGAGAATTGCGTAAATTTTTAGGTTGTGCCGGTTGGTATCGTAGGTTCCTGGAAAATTATGCAACAATAACAGCACCTCTCACAGATATAACCAAAAAGATCAAAGACTATAAATGGACGGATGAGGCTAACCAGGCATTTGAAGAGGTTAAAAGTAGATTAACTTCAGCACCATTATTAGTGACACCGAATTTTGAGAAGCCCTTTATTATTCAATGCGATGCTTCGAAAACAGGCGTTGGTGGTGTTCTTGCTCAACTTGATGACGATAATATAGAAAGACCAATTGCATTTTTCACATAAATTAAACCAGTCTCAGCAGAAATTTTGTGTCACAGAATTAGAATGTTTAGGTGCTATACTGAGTATCGAGAAGTTTAGAGAATATGTGGAAAGCCTCGAATTTAAAGTTATTACGGATCATGCGAGCTTAAGATGGTTAATGCGGCAAACTGATCTCAACGGTCGCTTAGCTAGATGGGCGTTAAAATTGCAACATTATACCTTCGAAATTGAACACCGAAAAGGAAGCCTAAATAATAGTTCCTAATAGTTCTGATGCGCTATCGCGATTGCCAGTCAAGGAAATTAATGAAATAGATGTTGTTTTACCAGTAATCGATTTGGATTCACCTTATTTTTGGTCTAACGACTACGTTTTGCAGAAAAATGTCATACTAGAGAATCAAAATCGTTTACCAGATCTCAAAGTTGTGGATCAGTATATATATCGTAGAAATCAGTTTTATAGAGACGACGTATGCGAGTCAAACTGCTGGAAGCTATGGGTACCATCCGAGTTGACTAAATCAGTTATAGAGACCGCTCACTCACCACCTCATAATGCTCATGGAGGTATAGGAAAAACCTTAGAGAGACTTCGCAGAAATTTCTATTGGCCAAGCATGGCGATAGAAGTGAAAAACTTTATTGCGCGGTGTAATGTTTGTAAACAATCAAAAGCCCCAAATATCACACTGAAACCACCTATGGGAAACCCGGCAATAAGTGAAAGGCCATTTCAACGCCTTTATATGGATTTTATTGGACCTTATCCTAGGTCAAAGAGAGGAAATATACGAGTGTTTATTGTGTTAGATAACCTAACTAAGTTTCATTTCCTTAAAACTTTGCGAAAATTTACAGCAGATCTCGTTGTAGACTTTTTGAGTACCAATATTTTTCATGTATTTGGTGTCCCAGAATGCATTGTGACGGATAATGGAAGTCAATTTAAATCCTCACTGTTTAAGTCATTTCTTGGAAGACATGGTATAAAACACTTTCTAACAGCTATTTACAGTCCCCAATCAAACGCATCTGAACGCCTCAATAGATCCATAATATCAGGCATTCGATCATATCTTAGTGCAGATCAACGGTTATGGGATGAGAAAATAAGCAACATTTCAGCAGCATTACGCTCTGCTTATCATTCAGTAATCGGATGCTCACCATACTTTGCACTTTTTGGAAACAATATGGTTTCGCATGCGAAAGATTATGACCTGTTAAGAAAATTAGAAAGTCTTAAAATAGGTGAAAGAATTTTAGATTCCGACAAGCTACAAGTTATACGGGAAACCATAATGGCAAATATCAGCAAGGCATATATATCTAATAAAAGGGTATATGATCTTCGTAGCAGGTTTGTGACATATGAACTAGGAGAACAAGTTTATAGGCGAAATTTGGCTCTGAGTAATAAATTAAACAAATTCAATGCAAAGCTTGCTCCAAAGTTTTTAAAGGCAAAAATTGTTCGCAAACACGGTAACCATTGTTACGAATTAGAAGAGAATGGTAAAGTATTTGGAAAATTTCACGCAAAGGATCTTCAAAAGTGAGTGACTTAATGAATCTGACCGATTTTTCAACTTCTTTTATCAATGTAAAAGCTAATAAAATAATCTGTGTTGTGATGGTCAGCTTTGTATGTGTACTGCTTAAGTCATATACATATGTAGTTTTGAGAGTCACTTTGTTTGTCTTATCTTATCTCTAAAAGAAAAGTTCAAAAGATAAAGCCACGCTTGTGTAAAAGAACTTTGGTTAGCTGATTTATCTTAGTCAGCAATACTATCTGTTTTTTTTTGGAAGTAAGCTTATCCTACGCCCACGCGGTTTATGAAAAACTTTTAAGCATGTGCATTTAGTTGGTCAGAGTCTCTCAAATAAATCAGATCGTTCTTGGAGTAAATAAAATTCACTTAAAACACGTGATAATTTTTACACATGCCAAATAAATATAAAAAGGCAATTTTATCCAAAGTGCGTTACAAAAATATTAAGTGCATAATAGAAAACCGATCAAGAGACGTAGGAAGAACCTAACTTGGCAAAACATATATATGTGCAGGTAAAATTTGTCACGAAAAAGTAACTATTAAAGATGCGTATCCACAACCAAAAATTAATGGAATTCTTTCAAGATTACCCAAAGCTAAATTTATAACTTCTTTAGATCTTAAGCATGCATTTTGGCAAATAGGTTTGAAGGAATCTTGTAGAGATTTAACTGCATTTACTGTGCCAAACCGACCTTTGTACAGATTCAAGGTAATGCCTTTTGGTTTAACCAATGCAGCTCAAACAATGTGTCGTTTAATGGACGTTATTATTCCACCTGATCTTAAAAGCCGTGTATTTGTTTATCTTGATGACATATTGTTGGTCAGTGAAACATTTACTCAGCACATAAGTCTGCTTAAAGTAATGGCTGACGTGTTGCGAAATGCAGGTTTGACATTAAATTTAGAAAAATGTAAATGGTGTGTTCCTGAAGTTCGTTATCTTGGATTTGTGATAGGCAACGGCTGTATTATGGTAGATCCAAAAAGAGTATCAGCAATAAAAGATCTACTTCCTCCAAAAACTGTTAGAGAATTGCGTAAATTTTTAGGTTGTGCCGGTTGGTATCGTAGGTTCCTGGAAAATTATGCAACAATAACAGCACCTCTCACAGATATAACCAAAAAGATCAAAGACTATAAATGGACGGATGAGGCTAACCAGGCATTTGAAGAGGTTAAAAGTAGATTAACTTCAGCACCATTATTAGTGACACCGAATTTTGAGAAGCCCTTTATTATTCAATGCGATGCTTCGAAAACAGGCGTTGGTGGTGTTCTTGCTCAACTTGATGACGATAATATAGAAAGACCAATTGCATTTTTCACATAAATTAAACCAGTCTCAGCAGAAATTTTGTGTCACAGAATTAGAATGTTTAGGTGCTATACTGAGTATCGAGAAGTTTAGAGAATATGTGGAAAGCCTCGAATTTAAAGTTATTACGGATCATGCGAGCTTAAGATGGTTAATGCGGCAAACTGATCTCAACGGTCGCTTAGCTAGATGGGCGTTAAAATTGCAACATTATACCTTCGAAATTGAACACCGAAAAGGAAGCCTAAATAATAGTTCCTAATAGTTCCTGATGCGCTATCGCGATTGCCAGTCAAGGAAATTAATGAAATAGATGTTGTTTTACCAGTAATCGATTTGGATTCACCTTATTTTTGGTCTAACGACTACGTTTTGCAGAAAAATGTCATACTAGAGAATCAAAATCGTTTACCAGATCTCAAAGTTGTGGATCAGTATATATATCGTAGAAATCAGTTTTATAGAGACGACGTATGCGAGTCAAACTGCTGGAAGCTATGGGTACCATCCGAGTTGACTAAATCAGTTATAGAGACCGCTCACTCACCACCTCATAATGCTCATGGAGGTATAGGAAAAACCTTAGAGAGACTTCGCAGAAATTTCTATTGGCCAAGCATGGCGATAGAAGTGAAAAACTTTATTGCGCGGTGTAATGTTTGTAAACAATCAAAAGCCCCAAATATCACACTGAAACCACCTATGGGAAACCCGGCAATAAGTGAAAGGCCATTTCAACGCCTTTATATGGATTTTATTGGACCTTATCCTAGGTCAAAGAGAGGAAATATACGAGTGTTTATTGTGTTAGATCACCTAACTAAGTTTCATTTCCTTAAAACTTTGCGAAAATTTACAGCAGATCTCGTTGTAGACTTTTTGAGTACCAATATTTTTCATGTATTTGGTGTCCCAGAATGCATTGTGACGGATAATGGAAGTCAATTTAAATCCTCACTGTTTAAGTCATTTCTTGGAAGACATGGTATAAAACACTTTCTAACAGCTATTTACAGTCCCCAATCAAACGCATCTGAACGCCTCAATAGATCCATAATATCAGGCATTCGATCATATCTTAGTGCAGATCAACGGTTATGGGATGAGAAAATAAGCAACATTTCAGCAGCATTACGCTCTGCTTATCATTCAGTAATCGGATGCTCACCATACTTTGCACTTTTTGGAAACAATATGGTTTCGCATGCGAAAGATTATGACCTGTTAAGAAAATTAGAAAGTCTTAAAATAGGTGAAAGAATTTTAGATTCCGACAAGCTACAAGTTATACGGGAAACCATAATATCAGCAAGGCATATATATCTAATAAAAGGGTATATGATCTTCGTAGCAGGTTTGTGACATATGAACTAGGAGAACAAGTTTATAGGCGAAATTTGGCTCTGAGTAATAAATTAAACAAATTCAATGCAAAACTTGCTCCAAAGTTTTTAAAAGCAAAAATTGTTCGCAAACACGGTACGAATTAGAAGAGAATGGTAAAGTAATTGGAAAATTTCACGCAAAAGATCTTCAAAAGTGTATGACTTAATGAATCTAACCGATTTTTCAGCTTCTTTTATCAATGTAAAAGCTAATAAAATAATCTGTGTTGTGATGGTCAGCTTTGTATGTGTACTGCTTAAGTCATATACATATGTAGTTTTGAGAGTCACTTTGTTTGTCTTATCTTATCTCTAAAACAAAAGCTCAAAAGATAAAGCCACGCTTGTGTAAAAGAACTTTGGTTAGCTGATTTATCTTAGTCAGCAATACTATCTGTTTTTTTTTTTGAAGTAAGCTTATCCTACGCCCACGCGGTTTATGAAAAACTTTTAAGCATGTGCATTTAGTTGGTCAGAGTCTCTCAAATAAATCAGATCGTTCTTGGAGTAAATAAAATTCACTTAAAACACGTGATAATTTTTACACATGCCAAATAAATATAAAAAGGCAATTTTATCTAAAGTGCGTTACAAAAATATTAAGTGCATAATAGAAAACCGATCAAGAGACGTAGGAAGAACCTAACTTGGCAAAACATATATATGTGCAGGTAAAATTTGTCACGAAAAATATCAATACATGTGACTGAAATAAAACATAAAGTTTCAGGATTTGTGGTTGGATTTAAATCCACCAATTAATGAAACTGAACCTTCTGACGAAGCACCACAAAATAATTTAGCTGCTAAGCTGGCCAAGCTACGTTCAACCTGATCAACTAAAAACTCACAGCAGCGCAGCGTAAAGAAAATAATTTGGATGAGAATTAAAACTATATATACTGGACGAATAAACAACGAAAAGAGCATGCTACCACAGATATTTTTTAATTAATAATTTTTTATATTTATATAACCTAACCTTAACCATTAAAGTTACAGCCACTCAGCTACAGGCCTGCATGCACACGTGTATTTAAAAAGGTAACAAGTAAAAACAAAACAAAAAAATAAATAAAATTTAATTAGATTATTATGCATATATATATATAAGAAATTTAAAAAAAATTTTTATGGTAATCAAGTAAAAAAAAAAAGAAAAGTCAATTTCTATAGTTTTATAGTCTTGTTCAATGGAAGAATTATATCTGAATATTAAAATGGAGAAACTGAACTAATTTAATATAATGGGGTACTAAAAGAAAAACAAACACACATCAAATCACTTAAGGGTTAACACAAAATTCAATGCATTGCAAAGTGTTAACAAGGTTGGGCGGGTAATATAGAGCACTTACACCAAGCTCATAAAAAAAAAAAATAAAACAAGACGCATAAACATAACTAAAATTGTAACATCTGGCTAGGTTAGCACATTCTCTTGTAATTTCGTTAGCTAGTTTTGATAAAAGATCCCCCCCAATCCGACGAAGTCCTAGTCGAAAACGTCCCAGTGCTAACCGCTCTTAAATCAAAAATCTAGCTAAAAGGCAACTCCTATTGGCCAAATATAAAACCCATAGAAAATCCCAACTTCCTAAATTAAAAAACACCAAAGTTATGGAATATAGTCGGCCGGTCCTTATGAAATTTGGTAGGTCGGATTGATTGGCTAAATATAAAACCATAGAAAATCCCAACATCCTAACTTTACAAACATCAAAGTTATGGCATTTCCGATCGTTCAGTTATAAGCCAGCTATAGGATATAGTCGGCCGATCCTTATAAAATTTAGTAGGTCGGATTAATTGGCTAAAAATAAAACCCATAGAAAATCACAACTTCCTAACTTTACAAACACCAGCTATAGGATATAGTCGGCCGATCCTTATGAAATTTAGTAGGTCGGATTAATTGGCTAAATATAAAACCCATAGAAAATCACAACTTCCTAACTTTACAAACACCAGCTATAGGATATAGTCGGCCGATGCTTATGAAATTTGATATGTCGGATTGATTGGCCAAAAATAAAACCCATAGAAAATCCCAACTTCCTAATTAAAAAACACCAAAGTTATGGCATTTCCAATCGTTCAGTTATATGACAGCTTTAAAATATATAGTCGGCCGATCCTTATGAAATTTAGTAGGTCGGATTAATTGGCCAAATATAAAACCCATAGAAAATCCGAACTTCCTAACTTAACAAACACCAAAGTTATGGAATATAGTCGGCCGGTCCTTATGAAATTTGGTAGGTCGGATTGATTGGCTAAATATAAAACCCATAGAAAATCCCAACATACTAACTTCACAAACATCAAAGTTATGGCATTTCCTATCGTTCAGTTATAAGCCAGCTATAGGATATAGTCGGCCGATCCTTATGAAATTGATTGGCCAAAAATAAAACCCATAGAAAATCCCAACTTCCTAAATTAAAAAACACCAAAGTTATGGAATTCCCAATCGTTCAGTTATATGACAGCTTTAAAATATATAGTCGGCCGATCCTTATGAAATTTAGTAGGTCGGATTAATTGGCCAAATATAAAACCCATAGAAAATCCCAACTTCCTAACTTAACAAACACCAAAGTTATGGCATTTCCGATCGTTCAGTTATATGGCAGCTATAGAATATAGTCGGGCGGTCCCTATGAAATTTGGTAGGTCGGCTTCCCGTTAAGTAACATGTTATCAAAGTGTTACGGAACTGCATTCCTTTTCATGGGGACCGCCCCGGCTAGCTCGATTGCTCAGGGCAGGGTACCCCCAATGTCCCTACAGTTCCCAACACGGAATCGATACAAATCGACGTCTCACACACTATGTTCAATGAGACTAACGACACAAAAGGTAAACAGAAACAACAAAAATGTAAACATCGGACGAAATACAAAAGTGTGGCTTTAGATGGACTTGCCACCGCGCTCCCACCCATCCTATGGTGCCCCAGTGGATTTCAGGGGCACCACCCATGTTCTAAGGCCGGAGCCACTGCCAGGCGGGACTACGACCGGTTCATCTCCCCGCTGGTAATTGCCTTAGGCCCACATCATCTTCATTTCAATTCTAAGTACATTTATTTATTAATATATATACATAAGATTTCGAAATATAAACGTTAAGCATATCCTCTCCTCCTTATACCATTACTTACAGGTCAGGGAAAAACAACTACCCGGCCTGGACTGCACCAGCTGCAAGGCTGGAAATTTGGCCCCTCAGAAAAACTTAAGCCAAGCGGTTGTAATTAATTTAACACCTCTTTTCTCTCCTAATCACCCTGCTGGAGCTCCAAGAGGACACAAAAGGGACAGGTAAATATGAATAATATGAATAGATTGTTTTACGTTCTGCTAAGCCCGCTTTCTCATTTTCCGACCCTGAGTTTGCGCGAGGCCGGAAACGGACGAGGGTGAGTATACAAATTCACAATTAATCTTAAAATCTAATCATAGGCGCGGTCAGTAAGCCGGCTGAGGGTCGCCGAAGAACAACTCGGGACCCTTATAAAGGGCGCGCGTCGTGGTCGCGACGTTGTGCTGCTCGGGTTCTACGTGCCCGGAACGGACTCCACCGAGGTAACGTTGAATTTGTGGTTAAATAACCTAACTGCCTGCGGCGGTGTTGGTTGATGGTGATGGCTGTTACTGCTGCCTGTGGCTGTTGCTGCTGCCAGCGGCAGGTTCTGCAGCTATTTGCGAAAATCGAAGAAAACTGCCGGGGCCCTATGTACTAGGGTCTCCGGTGGACCTACAATAAATAAATTTCCACTTAATTCACACACATCACTAGTAGAGATGCAGAAAACATCACAGGGAAAGGCGATGTTTTCTGCATCTCTAATCACTAGCACTTTTGTACCCTTACTTTTTCTTGCATAAAATGAAACAAAAAAAAAACAAAGAACTGCGTCTACATTGCTTTGATCTCCGGGAGCAACGAAACCCGATTCCTGACCTACGCAATGTCATGCTCATCACGCCATATTCCCTTTCCCTCTCCCAAAATTGGGTCATTGGACGAATCCAAGGCCATCCTAGCCATACCCAGAGCGAAGGGGGCGCCACTTCAGTAGGGGAATTGGTCGGATTGATTGGCTAAATATAAAACCCATAGAAAATCCCAACTTCCTAACTTTACAAACATCAAAGTTATGGCATTTCCGATCGTTCAGTTATATGGCAGCTATAGGATATAGTCGGCCGATCCTTATAAAATTTAGTAGTTTAACAAACACCAAAGTTGTGGCTTTTCCGATCAATCAGTTATATGGCGGCTATAGAATATAGTCGGCCGATCCTTATGATGTTTGGTAGGTCGGATTGATTGGCCAAATAAAAAACCCATACAAAATCCCAACTTCCTAACTTAAAAAACACCAAAGTAATTGCATTTCCAATCGTTCAGTTATATGACAGCTTTAAAATATATAGTCGGCCGATCCTTATGAAATTTAGTAGGTCGGATTAATTGGAAAAATATAAAACCCATAGAAAATCCCAACTTCCTAACTTAACAAACACCAAAGTTATTTCATTTCCGATCGTTCAGTTATATGGCAGCTATAGAATATAGTCGGCCGGTCCTTATGAAATTTGGTAGGTCGGATTGATTGGCTAAATATAAAACCCATAGAAAATCCCAACTTCCTAACTTTACAAACATCAAAGTTATGCCATCTCCGATCGTTCAGTTCTAAGCCAGCTATAGGATATAGTCGTCCGATCCTTATGAAATTTAGTAGCTCGGATTAATTGGCCAAATATAAAACCCATAGAAAATCACAACTTCCTAACTTTACAAGCACCAGCTATAGGATATAGTCGGCCGATCCTTATGAAATTTAGTAGGTCGGATTGATTGGCCAAATATAAAACCCATAGAAAATCCCAACTTCCTAACTTAACAAACACCAAAGTTATGGCATTTCTGATCAATCAGTTATATGGCGGCTATAGGATATAGTCGGCCGATCCTTATGATTTTTGGTAGGTCGGATTGAGTGGCCAAATAAAAAACCCATACAAAATCCCAATTTCCTAACTTTAAAAACACCAATGTTATGGCATTTCCGATCGTTCAGTTATATGGCAGCTATATAATATAGTCGGCCGATCTTTATGAAATTTGATATGTCGGATTAAGTGGCCAAAGATAAAACCCATAGAAAATACCAACTTCCTAACTTAACAAACACCAAAGTTATGGCATTTCCGATTAATCAGTTATATGGCGGCTATTGGATATAGTCGGCCGATCCTTATGATGTTTGGTAGGTCGGATTGATTGGCCAAATAAAAAACCCATACAAAATCCCAACTTCCTAACTTAAAAAACACCAAAGTAATGGCATTTCCAATCGTTCAGTTATATGACAGCTTTAAAATATATAGTCGGCCGATCCTTATGAAATTTAGTAGGTCGGATTAATTGGAAAAATATAAAACCCATAGAAAATCCCAACTTCCTAACTTAACAAACACCAAAGTTATTTCATTTCCGATCGTTCAGTTATATGGCAGCTATAGAATATAGTCGGCCGGTCCTTATGAAATTTGGTAGGTCGGATTGATTGGCTAAATATAAAACCCATAGAAAATCCCAACTTCCTAACTTTACAAACATCAAAGTTATGCCATCTCCGATCGTTCAGTTCTAAGCCAGCTATAGGATATAGTCGTCCGATCCTTATGAAATTTAGTAGCTCGGATTAATTGGCCAAATATAAAACCCATAGAAAATCACAACTTCCTAACTTTACAAGCACCAGCTATAGGATATAGTCGGCCGATCCTTATGAAATTTAGTAGGTCGGATTGATTGGCCAAATATAAAACCCATAGAAAATCCCAACTTCCTAACTTAACAAACACCAAAGTTATGGCATTTCTGATCAATCAGTTATATGGCGGCTATAGGATATAGTCGGCCGATCCTTATGATTTTTGGTAGGTCGGATTGAGTGGCCAAATAAAAAACCCATACAAAATCCCAATTTCCTAACTTTAAAAACACCAATGTTATGGCATTTCCGATCGTTCAGTTATATGGCAGCTATATAATATAGTCGGCCGATCTTTATGAAATTTGATATGTCGGATTAAGTGGCCAAAGATAAAACCCATAGAAAATACCAACTTCCTAACTTAACAAACACCAAAGTTATGGCATTTCCGATTAATCAGTTATATGGCGGCTATTGGATATAGTCGGCCGATCCTTATGATGTTTGGTAGGTCGGATTGATTGGCCAAATAAAAAACCCATACAAAATCCCAACTTCCTAACTTAAAAAACACCAAAGTAATGGCATTTCCAATCGTTCAGTTATATGACAGCTTTAAAATATATAGTCGGCCGATCCTTATGAAATTTAGTAGGTCGGATTAATTGGAAAAATATAAAACCCATAGAAAATCCCAACTTCCTAACTTAACAAACACCAAAGTTATTTCATTTCCGATCGTTCAGTTATATGGCAGCTATAGAATATAGTCGGCCGGTCCTTATGAAATTTGGTAGGTCGGATTGATTGGCTAAATATAAAACCCATAGAAAATCCCAACTTCCTAACTTTACAAACATCAAAGTTATGCCATCTCCGATCGTTCAGTTCTAAGCCAGCTATAGGATATAGTCGTCCGATCCTTATGAAATTTAGTAGCTCGGATTAATTGGCCAAATATAAAACCCATAGAAAATCACAACTTCCTAACTTTACAAGCACCAGCTATAGGATATAGTCGGCCGATCCTTATGAAATTTAGTAGGTCGGATTGATTGGCCAAATATAAAACCCATAGAAAATCCCAACTTCCTAACTTAACAAACACCAAAGTTATGGCATTTCTGATCAATCAGTTATATGGCGGCTATAGGATATAGTCGGCCGATCCTTATGATTTTTGGTAGGTCGGATTGAGTGGCCAAATAAAAAACCCATACAAAATCCCAATTTCCTAACTTTAAAAACACCAATGTTATGGCATTTCCGATCGTTCAGTTATATGGCAGCTATATAATATAGTCGGCCGATCTTTATGAAATTTGATATGTCGGATTAAGTGGCCAAAGATAAAACCCATAGAAAATACCAACTTCCTAACTTAACAAACACCAAAGTTATGGCATTTCCGATTAATCAGTTATATGGCGGCTATTGGATATAGTCGGCCGATCCTTATGATGTTTGGTAGGTCGGATTGATTGGCTAAATATAAAACCCATACAAAATCCCAACTTCCTAACCTTACAAACACCAAAGTTATGGCTTTTCCGATCAATCAGTTATATGGCGGCTATAGAATATAGTCGGCTGATCCTTATGATGTTTGGTAGGTCGGATTGATTGGCCAAATAAAAAACCCATACAAAATCCCAACTTCCTAACTTAAAAAACACCAAAGTTATGGCATTTCCAATCGTTCAGTTATATGACAGCTTTAAAATATATAGTCGGCCGATCCTTATGAAATTTAGTAGGTCGGATTAATTGGCAAAATATAAAACCCATAGAAAATCCCAACTTCCTAACTTTACAAACATCAAAGTTATGGCATTTCCGATCGTTCAGTTATATGGCAGCTATAGGATATAGTCGGCCGATCCTTATAAAATTTAGTAGTTTAACAAACACCAAAGTTATGGCTTTTCCGATCAATCAGTTATATGGCGGCTATAGAATATAGTCGGCGGATTGATTGGCCAAATAAAAAACCCATACAAAATCCCAACTTCCTAACTTAACAAACACCAAAGTTATGGCATTTCCGATTAATCAGTTATATGGCGGCTATTGGATATAGTCGGCCGATCCTTATGATGTTTGGTAGGTCGGATTGATTGGCTAAATATAAAACCCATAGAAAATCCCAACTTCCTAACTTTACAAACACCAAAGTTATGGCTTTTCCGATCAATCAGTTATATGGCGGCTATAGAATATAGTCGGCCGATCCTTATGATGTTTGGTAGGTCGGATTGATTGGCTAAATATAAGACCCATAGAAAATCCCAACTTCCTAACTTTACAAACATCAAAGTTATGGCATTTCCGATCGTTCAGTTATATGGCGGCTATAGGATATAGTCGGCCGATCCTTATGAAATTTAGTAGCTCGGATTAATTGGCCAAATATAAAACCCATAGAAAATCACAACTTCCTAACTTTACAAGCACCAGCTATAGGATATAGTCGGCCGATCCTTATGAAATTTGATATGTCGGATTGAGTGGCCAAAGATAAAACCCATAGAAAATCCCAACTTCCTAACTTTACAAACATCAAAGTTATGGCATTTCCGATCGTTCAGTTATATGGCAGCTATAGGATATAGTCGGCCGATCCTTATAAAATTTAGTAGTTTAACAAACACCAAAGTTATGGCTTTTCCGATCAATCAGTTATATGGCGGCTATAGAATATAGTCGGCGGATTGATTGGCCAAATAAAAAACCCATACAAAATCCCAACTTCCTAACTTAAAAAACACCAAAGTTATGGCATTTCCAATCGTTCAGTTATATGACAGCTTTAAAATATATAGTCGGCCGATCCTTATGAAACTTAGTAGGTCGGATTGATTGGCCAAATAAAAAACCCATACAAAATCCCAATTTCCTAACTTTAAAAACACCAATGTTATGGCATTTCCGATCGTTCAGTTATATGGTAGCTATAGAATATAGTCGGCCGGTCCTTATGAAGTTTGGTAGGTCGGATTGATTGGCCAAATATAAAACCCATAGAAAATCCCAACTTCCTAACTTAGGTTAGGTTAGGTTAGGTTAAGACGGCTGCCAGGCTGTAGCCTGGTACACCTAGACCTCTGTGGGTCCATTGTGATACCGTATGATCTCTATTTTTGGGTCCCCTATCCGTTAAGAGTCAGCTTGTAGGTTGGTCGATCAGCAGGTCCCCCATCCGGAGGATTTAATAAAAGAGCTTAGACTCTTCAGGTTAGTCTGCGATATTTCGGTCAGGTCATTTATGAAAGGATATCCTAAGTGTTTCAGTCTAAGCCTGCATAGGGCTGGGCATGAACAGAGTAGGTGTTCCACCGTTCCCTCTTCTTCCTCATCCCTGCAGCTTCTACAAAAATCGTTTTTTGGGGCTTTTAGCCTGCCGGCGTGTGCGCCAACGAGCCAGTGGCCTGTGAGTACTCGAATTAGCATGCCGCACTCAGTGCGGCTGAAATTGAGTAGTTCTGATGTTTTCTTATTGTTTATTACAGGCCATGTCTGGTGAGAGATTCGGCATTGCGGTGTGTTTTGCCAATAAGTGTTGGCTAATTTGCTGAAGTGGTTTTTAATAATTAGCTTGCAAGTAGCCATCGGCATGCCGACATTCTCCTTTCCTGGAAGGAGAGGTATGGTGGTGCCTTGCCTGGCTAGCTCGTCTGCTATACAGTTGCCTACGATATCCCGGTGACCCGGAACCCATATAAGGCTGACAGTAAACTGACTAGCCATCTCGTGGAGAGATTTGCGACAGTCTGCTATTGTTCGGGAGTTTGTATTTGTCGAGTAGATTGATTTAATAGCCGCTTGGCTATCACTATATATGTTTATGTGTCTGTTCTGGGTGTTTAAGTCCCTTAAACAGACAAGTGCTTCCATTATAGCATACACTTCCGCTTGGAAGACACTGCAGTGGTCAGGAAGTCTGAAAGACCTCCTGATCTCTAATTGCTCGGAGTATATGCCTCCACCTACGTGTCCGTCTAGTTTGGAGCCATCTGTATATAAACAGATTGCGTCTATTGAGCCAGGTCGGCCACGATCCCAAACTTCCCTCCCTGGGATCAGAGCTTCGAAGGGCGTGTGATTGTATTCACGGGTTTTACATAGATCCGTTTTTGGCGGGATCAATTTGTCATGCTGAAGAATCTTAGCGTGACCATACAGTTGGGCTTTCCATTGCCCTGTATCCCTTAGTCGAATGGCTGCCGATTTCGCCCTTTCCATTCCTGCTAAGTCCAGGCTCTGGAGGTTCAAGATCGCATTCAGCGCTTCGTTTGGGGTAGTTCGAAGGGCTCCACTCATACACAAGGCCGCCATGCGCTGTACTTTGTTAAGTGGAGTTAAGATACATTGTTTGTGTAAAGCGGTCCACCACAGAGCCACTCCATATAGTAGGATTGGCTTGACTACCGCTATGTATATCCAATTGACGATTTTAGGGGACATACCCCATCTTAGCCCAATTGCTTTTTTACAAGAGTAAAGTGCAATGGTCGCTTTCTTGGTTCTCTCTTGGTTGTTTAGCCCCATTTAAGACACTTATCTAATACTAACCCCAAGTATCTTGCGTGCTCGCTAAAAGAGAGATTACAGTTGTTTCCTAACTTAACAAACACCAAAGTTATGGCATTTCCGATCAATCAGTTATATGGCGGCTATAGGATATAGTCGGCCGATCCTTATGATGTTAAGTAGGTCGGATTGATCGGCCAAATAAAAAACCCATACAAAATCCCAACTTCCTAACTTGAAAAACACCAAAGTTATGGCATTTCCAATCGTTCAGTTATATGACAGCTTTAAAATATATAGTCGGCCGATCCTTATGAAATTTAGTAGGTCGGATTAATTGGCAAAATATAAAATCCATAGAAAATCCCAACTTCCTAACTTTACAAACATCAAAGTTATGGCATTTCCGATCGTTCAGTTATATGGCAGCTATAGGATATAGTCGGCCGATCCTTATAAAATTTAGTAGTTTAACAAACACCAAAGTTATGGCTTTTCCGGTCAATCAGTTATATGGCGGATATATAATTTAGTCGGCCGATCCTTATGATGTTTGATTGGCCAAATAAAAAAAACCCATACAAAATCCCAACTTTCTAACTTAAAAAAACACCCAAGTTATGGCATTTCCAATCGTTCAGTTATATGACAGCTTTAAAATATATAGTCGGCCGATCCTTATGAATCTTAGTAGGTCGGATTAACTGGCCAAATATAAAACCCATAGAGAATCCCAAATTCCTAACTTAACAAACACCAAAGTTATGGCATTTCCGATCGTTCAGTTATATGGCAGCTATAGAATATAGTCGGCCGATCCTTTTGAAATTTGGTAGGTCGGATTGATTGGCTAAATATAAAACCCATAGAATATCCCAACTTCCTAACTTTACGAACATCAAAGTTATGGCATTTCCGATCGTTCAGTTATATGGCAGCTATAGGAAATAGTCGGCCGATCCATATGAAACTTAGTAGGTCGGATTAATTGGACGAATATAAAACCCATACAAAATCCCAATTTCCTAACCTTAAAAACACCAATGTTATGGAATTTCCGATCGTTCAGTTATATGGCAGCTATATAATATAGTCGGCCGGTCTTTATAAAATTTAGTAGTTTAACAAACACCAAAGTTATGGCTTTTCCGATCAATCAGTTATATGGCGGCTACAGAAT
>JAECXJ010000067.1:0-128119 GCA_018152295.1 Drosophila carrolli | reverse complement strand
GTATGCAACTTGTAAACAAATAAAGTTATGGAGTCTCGAAGTCCAATTTTGGGTAACTTAAACAAGTCATGGAATTAGAAATAACTGACATGAAAATGGGACAACAAATTAGAAATAACTGACATGAAAATGGGTCAAAAATTTGATCAACGTTAAATTGAAAAATTTGAATGCAGATTTTTAGAGAATCGAATCAGAAGTCTTTAGGAGTATGCCGCTTTGGAATCGGCTTAAGTTTGGTAAAGTTATGGACTCTCGAATTCCAATTTTGGGTCAACCTTAAACAAGTCATGGAATTAGAAATAACTGACATGAAAATGGGACAAAAATTTAATCAACGTTAAATTGAAAAATTTGAATGCAGATTTTAGAGAATCGAATCAGAAGTCTTAAGTGGTATTCCACTTTGGAATCGGCTTAAGTTTGGTAAAGTTATGGACTCTCGAATTCCAATTTTTTCGTTAATTCAACGTTAAATTGAAAAATTTGAATGCAGATTTTTAGAGAATCGAATCAGAAGTCTTTAGAGGTATGCAACTTGCAAACAAATAAAGTTATGGAGTCTCGAAGTCCAATTTTGGTCAACGTTAAACAAATCATGGAATTAGAAATAACTGACATGAAAATGGGACAACAAATTAGAAATAACTGACATGAAAATGGGTCAAAAATTTGATCAACGTTAAATTGAAAAATTTGAATGCAGATTTTCAGAGAATCGAATCAGAAGTCTTTAGAGGTATGCCACTTTGGAATCGGCTTAAGTTTGGTAAAGTTATGGACTCTCGAATTCTAATTTTGTGTCAACGTTAAATAAGTCAAATTAGAAATAACTGACATGAAAATGGGTCAAAAATTTGATCAACGTTAAATTGAAAAATTTGAATGCAGATTTTTAGAGAATCGAATCAGAAGTCTTTAGAGGTATGCCACTTTGGAATCGGCTTAAGTTTCGTAAAGTTATGGACTCTCGAAGTCCAATTTTGTGTCAACGTTAAATAAGTTCCAAGTTATGGAATTAGAAACTGACATGAAAATGGGTCAAAAAATTTGATCAACGTTAAATTGAAAAATTTGAATGCAGATTTTTAGAGAATCGAATCAGAAGACTTTAGAGGTATGACACTTTGGAATCGGCTTAAGTTTGGTAAAGTTATGGACTCTCGAATTCCAATTTTGGGTCAACGTTAAACAAGTCATGGAATTAGAAATAACTGACATGAAAATGGGTCAAAAATTTGATCAACGTTAAATTGAAAAATTTGAATGCAGATTTTTAGAGAATCGAATCAGAAGTCTTTAGAGGTATGCCACTTTGGAATCGGCTTAAGTTTGGTAAAGCTATGGACTCTCGAAATCCAATTTTGTGTCAACGTTAAATAAGTCAAATTAGAAATAACTGACATGAAAATGGGTCAAAAATTTGATCAACGTCAAATTGAAAAATTTGAATGCAGATTTTTAGGGAATCGAATCAGAAGTCTTTAGAGGTATGCAACTTGTAAACAAATAAAGTTATGGAGTCTCGAAGTCCAATTTTGGGTAACGTTAAACAAGTCATGGAATTAGAAATAACTGACATGAAAATGGGACAACAAATTAGAAATAACTGACATGAAAATGGGTCAAAAATTTGATCAACGTTAAATTGAAAAATTTGAATGCAGATTTTTAGAGAATCGAATCAGAAGTCTTTAGAAGTATGCCGCTTTGGAATCGGCTTAAGTTTGGTAAAGTTATGGACTCTCGAATTCCAATTTTGGGTCAACCTTAAACAAGTCATGGAATTAGAAATAACTGACATGAAAATGGGACAAAAATTTAATCAACGTTAAATTGAAAAATTTGAATGCAGATTTTTAGAGAATCGAATCAGAAGTCTTAAGAGGTATTCCACTTTGGAATCGGCTTAAGTTTGGTAAAGTTATGGACTCTCGAATTCCAATTTTGGGTCAACGTTAAACAAGTTATGGTATTAGAAACTGACATGAAAATGGGTCAAAAATTTGATCAACGTTAAATTGAAAAATTTGAATGCAGATTTTTAGAGAATCGAATCAGAAGTCTTTAGAGGTATGCCACTTTGGAATCGGCTTAAGTTTGGTAAAGTTATGGACTCTCGAAGTCCAATTTTGTGTCAACGTTAAATAAGTCAAATTAGAAATAACTGACATGAAAATGGGTCAAAAATTTGATCAACGTTAAATTGAAAAATTTGAATGCAGATTTTTAGGGAATCGAATCAGAAGTCTTTAGAGGTATGCAACTTGCAAACAAATAAAGTTATGGAGTCTCGAAGTCCAATTTTGGGTCAACGTTAAACAAGTCATGGAATTAGAAATAACTGACATGAAAATGGGACAACAAATTAGAAATAACTGACATGAAAATGGGTCAAAAAATTTGATCAACGTTAAATTGAAAAATTTGAATGCAGATTTTCAGAGAATCGAATCAGAAGTCTTTAGAGGTATGCCACTTTGGAATCGGCTTAAGTTTGGTAAAGTTATGGACTCTCGAATTCTAATTTTGTGTCAACGTTAAATAAGTCAAATTAGAAATAACTGACATGAAAATGGGTCAAAAATTTGATCAACGTTAAATTGAAAAATTTGAATGCAGATTTTTAGAGAATCGAATCAGAAGTCTTTAGAGGTATGCCACTTTGGAATCGGCTTAAGTTTCGTAAAGTTATGGACTCTCGAAGTCCAATTTTGTGTCAACGTTAAATAAGTTCCAAGTTATGGAATTAGAAACTGACATGAAAATGGGTCAAAAAATTTGATCAACGTTAAATTGAAAAATTTGAATGCAGATTTTTAGAGAATCGAATCAGAAGACTTTAGAGGTATGCCACTTTGGAATCGGCTTAAGTTTGGTAAAGTTATGGACTCTCGAAGTCCAATTTTGTGTCAACGTTAAATAAGTCAAATTAGAAATAACTGACATGAAAATGGGTCAAAAATTTGATCAACGTTAAATTGAAAAATTTGAATGCAGATTTTTAGGGAATCGAATCAGAAGTCTTTAGAGGTATGCAACTTGCAAACAAATAAAGTTATGGAGTCTCGAAGTCCAATTTTGGGTCAACGTTAAACAAGTCATGGAATTAGAAATAACTGACATGAAAATGGGACAACAAATTAGAAATAACTGACATGAAAATGGGTCAAAAATTTGATCAACGTTAAATTGAAAAATTTGAATGCAGATTTTCAGAGAATCGAATCAGAAGTCTTTAGAGGTATGCCACTTTGGAATCGGCTTAAGTTTGGTAAAGTTATGGACTCTCGAATTCTAATTTTGTGTCAACGTTAAATAAGTCATGGAATTAGAAATAACTGACATGAAAATGGGTCAAAAATTTGATCAACGTTAAATTGAAAAATTTGAATGCAGATTTTTAGAGAATCGAATCAGAAGTCTTTAGAGGTATGCCACTTTGGAATCGGCTTAAGTTTCGTAAAGTTATGGACTCTCGAAGTCCAATTTTGTGTCAACGTTAAATAAGTTCCAAGTTATGGAATTAGAAACTGACATGAAAATGGGTCAAAAATTTGATCAACGTTAAATTGAAAAATTTGAATGCAGATTTTTAGAGAATCGAATCAGAAGACTTTAGAGGTATGCCGCTTTGGAATCGGCTTAAGTTTGGTAAAGTTATGGACTCTCGAATTCCAATTTTGGGTCAACGTTAAACAAGTCATGGAATTAGAAATAACTGACATGAAAATGGGACAAAAATTTGATCAACGTTAAATTGAAAAATTTGAATGCAGATTTTCAGAGAATCGAATCAGAAGTCTTTAGAGGTATGCCACTTTGGAATCGGCTTAAGTTTGGTAAAGTTATGGACTCTCGAAGTCCAATTTTGTGTCAACGTTAAATAAGTTCCAAGTTATGGAATTAGAAACTGACATGAAAATGGGTCAAAAATTTGATCAACGTTAAATTGAAAAATTTGAATGCAGATTTTTAGAGAATCGAATCAGAAGTCTTTAGAGGTACGCCACTTTGGAATCGGCTTAAGTTTGGTAAAGTTATGGACTCTCGAAGTCCAATTTTGTGTCAACGTTAAATAAGTTCCAAGTTATGGAATTAGAAACTGACATGAAAATGGGTCAAAAATTTGATCAACGTTAAATTGAAAAATTTGAATGCAGATTTTTAGAGAATCGAATCAGAAGTCTTTAGAGGTATGCCACTTTGGAATCGGCTTAAGTTTGGTAAAGTTATGGACTCTCGAAGTCCAATTTTGTGTCAACGTTAAATAAGTTCCAAGTTATGGAATTAGAAACTGACATGAAAATGGGTCAAAAATTTGATCAACGTTAAATTGAAAAATTTGAATGCAGATTTTTAGAGAATCGAATCAGAAGACTTTAGAGGTATGCCGCTTTGGAATCGGCTTAAGTTTGGTAAAGTTATGGACTCTCGAATTCCAATTTTGGGTCAACGTTAAACAAGTCATGGAATTAGAAATAACTGACATGAAAATGGGACAAAAATTTGATCAACGTTAAATTGAAAAATTTGAATGCAGATTTTTAGAGAATCGAATCAGAAGTCTTTAGAGGTATGCAACTTGTAAACAAATAAAGTTATGGAGTCTCGAAGTCCAATTTTGGGTCAACGTTAAACAAGTCATGGAATTAGAAATAACTGACATGAAAATGGGACAACAAATTAGAAATAACTGACATGAAAATGGGTAAAAATTTGATCAACGTTAAATTGAAAAATTTGAATGCAGATTTTTAGAGAATCGAATCAGAAGTCTTTAGAGGTATGCCACTTTGGAATCGGCTTAAGTTTGGTAAAGTTATGGACTCTCGAAGTCCAATTTTGTGTCAACGTTAAATAAGTCAAATTAGAAATAACTGACATGAAAATGGGTCAAAAATTTGATCAACGTTAAATTGAAAAATTTGAATGCAGATTTTTAGAGAATCGAATCAGAAGTCTTTAGAGGTATGCCACTTTGGAATCGGCTTAAGTTTGGTAAAGTTATGGACTCTCGAAGTCCAATTTTGGGTCAACGTTAAACAAGTCATGGAATTAGAAATAACTGACATGAAAAGGGACAACAAATTAGAAATAACTGACATGAAAATGGGTCAAAAATTTGATCAACGTTAAATTGAAAAATTTGAATGCAGATTTTTAGAGAATCGAATCAGAAGTCTTTAGAGGTATGCCACTTTGGAATCGGCTTAAGTTTGGTAAAGTTATGGACTCTCGAAGTCCAATTTTGGGTCAACGTTAAATAAGTCATGGAATTAGAAATAACTGACATGAAAATGGGTCAAAAATTTGATCAACGTTAAATTGAAAAATTTGAATGCAGATTTTTAGAGAATCGAATCAGAAGTCTTTAGAGGTATGCCACTTTGGAATCGGCATTAAGTTTGGTAAAGTTATGGACTCTCGAAGTCCAATTTTGGGTCAACGTTAAACAAGTCAAATGACTTAGAAATAACTGACATGAAAATGGGTCAAAAATTTGATCAACGTTAAATTGAAAAATTTGAATGCAGATTTTTAGAGAATCGAATCAGAAGTCTTTAGAGGTATGCCACTTTGGAATCGGCTTAAGTTTGGTAAAGTTATGGACTCTCGAAGTCCAATTTTGTGTCAACGTTAAATAAGTCAAATTAGAAATAACTGACATGAAAATGGGTCAAAAATTTGATCAACGTTAAATTGAAAAATTTGAATGCAGATTTTTAGAGAATCGAATCAGAAGTCTTTAGAGGTATGCAACTTGTAAGCAAATAAAGTTATGGAGTCTCGAAGTCCAATTTTGGGTCAACGTTAAACAAGTCATGGAATTAGAAATAACTGACATGAAAATGGGACAACAAATTAGAAATAACTGACATGAAAATGGGTCAAAAATTTGATCAACGTTAAATTGAAAAATTTGAATGCAGATTTTTAGAGAATCGAATCAGAAGTCTTTAGAGGTATGCCACTTTGGAATCGGCTTAAGTTTGGTAAAGTTATGGACTCTCGAAGTCCAATTTTGGGTCAACGTTAAACAAGTCATGGAATTAGAAATAACTGACATGAAAATGGGTCAAAAATTTGATCAACGTTAAATTGAAAAATTTGAATGCAGATTTTTAGAGAATCGAATCAGAAGGGTTTAGAGGTATGCCACTTTGGAATCGGCTTAAGTTTGGTAAAGCTATGGACTCTCGAATTCCAATTTTGTGTCAACGTTAAATAAGTCAAGATTAGAAATAACTGACATGAAAATGGGTCAAAAATTTGATCAACGTTAAATTGAAAAATTTGAATGCAGATTTTTAGGGAATCGAATCAGAAGTCTTTAGAGGTATGCAACTTGTAAACAAATAAAGTTATGGAGTCTCGAAGTCCAATTTTGGGTCAACGTTAAACAAGTCATGGAATTAGAAATAACTGACATGAAAATGGGACAACAAATTAGAAATAACTGACATGAAAATGGGTCAAAAATTTGATCAACGTTAAATTGAAAAATTTGAATGCAGATTTTTAGAGAATCGAATCAGAAGTCTTTAGAAGTATGCCACTTTGGAATCGGCTTAAGTTTGGTAAAGTTATGGACTCTCGAATTCCAATTTTGGGTCAACGTTAAACAAGTCATGGAATTAGAAATAACTGACATGAAAATGGGACAAAAATTTGAATCAACGTTAAATTGAAAAATTTGAATGCAGATTTTTAGAGAATCGAATCAGAAGTCTTTAGAGGTATGCCACTTTGGAATCGGCTTAAGTTTGGTAAAGCTATGGACTCTCGAAGTCCAATTTTGGGTCAACGTTAAACAAGTCATGGTATTAGAAATAACTGACATGAAAATGGGTCAAAAATTTGATCAACGTTAAATTGAAAAATTTGAATGCAGATTTTTAGAGAATCGAATCAGAAGTCTTTAGAGGTATGCCACTTTGGAATCGGCTTAAGTTTGGTAAAGTTATGGACTCTCGAAGTCCAATTTTGGGTCAACGTTAAATAAGTCATGGAATTAGAAATAACTGACATGAAAATGGGTCAAAAATTTGATCAACGTTAAATTGAAAAATTTGAATGCAGATTTTTAGGGAATCGAATCAGAAGTCTTTAGAGGTATGCAACTTGTAAACAAATAAAGTTATGGAGTCTCGAAGTCCAATTTTGGGTCAACGTTAAAACAAGTCATGGAATTAGAAATAACTGACATGAAAATGGGACAACAAATTAGAAATAAACTGACATGAAAATGGGTCAAAAATTTGATCAACGTTAAATTGAAAAATTTGAATGCAGATTTTTAGAGAATCGAATCAGAAGTCTTTAGAGGTATGCCACTTTGGAATCGGCTTAAGTTTGGTAAAGTTATGGACTCTCGAAGTCCAATTTTGGGTCAACGTTAAATAAGTCAAATTAGAAATAACTGACATGAAAATGGGTCAAAAATTTGATCAACGTTAAATTGAAAAATTTGAATGCAGATTTTTAGAGAATCGAATCAGAAGTCTTTAGAGGTATGCCACTTTGGAATCGGCTTAAGTTTGGTAAAGTTATGGACTCTCGAATTCCAATTTTGGGTCAACGTTAAATAAGTCAAATTAGAAATAACTGACATGAAAATGGGTCAAAAATTTGATCAACGTTAAATTGAAAAATTTGAATGCAGATTTTTAGAGAATCGAATCAGAAGTCTTTAGAGGTATGCAACTTGTAAACAAATAAAGTTATGGAGTCTCGAAGTCCAATTTTGGGTCAACGTTAAACAAGTCATGGAATTAGAAATAACTGACATGAAAATGGGACAACAAATTAGAAATAACTGACATGAAAATGGGTCAAAAAATTTGATCAACGTTAAATTGAAAAATTTGAATGCAGATTTTTAGAGAATCGAATCAGAAGTCTTTAGAAGGTATGCCACTTTGGAATCGGCTTAAGTTTGGTAAAGTTATGGACTCTCGAAGTCCAATTTTGGGTCAACGTTAAACAAGTCAAATTAGAAATAACTGACATGAAAATGGGTCAAAAATTTGATCAACGTTAAATTGAAAAATTTGAATGCAGATTTTTAGAGAATCGAATCAGAAGTCTTTAGAGGTATGCCACTTTGGAATCGGCTTAAGTTTGGTAAAGTTATGGACTCTCGAATTCCAATTTTGGGTCAACGTTAAACAAGTCATGGAATTAGAAATAACTGACATGAAAATGGGTCAAAAATTTGATCAACGTTAAATTGAAAAATTTGAATGCAGATTTTTAGAGAATCGAATCAGAAGTCTTTAGAGGTATGCCACTTTGGAATCGGCTTAAGTTTGGTAAAGTTATGGACTCTCGAAGTCCAATTTTGTGTCAACGTTAAATAAGTCAAATTAGAAATAACTGACATGAAAATGGGTCAAAAATTTGATCAACGTTAAATTGAAAAATTTGAATGCAGATTTTTAGGGAATCGAATCAGAAGTCTTTAGAGGTATGCAACTTGTAAACAAATAAAGTTATGGAGTCTCGAAGTCCAATTTTGGGTCAACGTTAAACAAGTCATGGAATTAGAAATAACTGACATGAAAATGGGACAACAAATTAGAAATAACTGACATGAAAATGGGTCAAAAATTTGATCAACGTTAAATTGAAAAATTTGAATGCAGATTTTTAGAGAATCGAATCAGAAGTCTTTAGAGGTATGCCACTTTGGAATCGGCTTAAGTTTGGTAAAGTTATGGACTCTCGAATTCCAATTTTGTGTCAACGTTAAATAAGTCATGGAATTAGAAATAACTGACATGAAAATGGGTCAAAAATTTGATCAACGTTAAATTGAAAAATTTGAATGCAGATTTTTAGAGAATCGAATCAGAAGTCTTTAGAGGTATGCCACTTTGGAATCGGCTTAAGTTTGGTAAAGTTATGGACTCTCGAAGTCCAATTTTGTGTCAACGTTAAATAAGTTCCAAGTTATGGAATTAGAAACTGACATGAAAATGGGTCAAAAATTTGATCAACGTTAAATTGAAAAATTTGAATGCAGATTTTTAGAGAATCGAATCAGAAGTCTTTAGAGGTATGCCACTTTGGAATCGGCTTAAGTTTGGTAAAGTTATGGACTCTCGAAGTCCAATTTTGTGTCAACGTTAAATAAGTCAAATTAGAAATAGAAACTGACATGAAAATGGGTCAAAAATTTGATCAACGTTAAATTGAAAAATTTGAATGCAGATTTTTAGAGAATCGAATCAGAAGTCTTTAGAGGTATGCCACTTTGGAATCGGCTTAAGTTTGGTAAAGTTATGGACTCTCGAAGTCCAATTTTGGGTCAACGTTAAATAAGTTCAAGTTATGGAATTAGAAATAACTGACATGAAAATGGGTCAAAAATTTGATCAACGTTAAATTGAAAAATTTGAATGCAGATTTTTAGAGACCCGAATCAGAAGTCTTTAGAGGTATGCCGCTTTGGAATCGGCTTAAGTTTGGTAAAGTTATGGACTCTCGAAGTCCAATTTTGGGTCAACGTTAAACAAGTCATGGAATTAGAAATAACTGACATGAAAATGGGACAAAAATTTGATCAACGTTAAATTGAAAAATTTGAATGATTTTAGAAATTATTTTTATTTTAATAAAAAAAAATAATTTTTTAACTAAAAAAAAAAAAAAAATAAAAAACTACATAAATGGTAAAAATTTTATCAACGTTAAATGAAAATTTGAATGCAGATTTTTAGAGAATCGAATCAGAAGTCTTTAGAGGTATGCCACTTTGGAATCGGCTTAAGTTTGGTAAAGTTATGGACTCTCGAATTCCAATTTTGGGTCAACGTTAAACAAGTCATGGAATTAGAAATAACTGACATGAAAATGGGTCAAAAATTTGATCAACGTTAAATTGAAAAATTTGAATGCAGATTTTTAGAGAATCGAATCAGAAGTCTTTAGAGGTATGCCACTTTGGAATCGGCTTAAGTTTGGTAAAGTTATGGACTCTCGAAGTCCAATTTTGTGTCAACGTTAAATAAGTCAAATTAGAAATAACTGACATGAAAATGGGTCAAAAATTTGATCAACGTTAAATTGAAAAATTTGAATGCAGATTTTTAGAGAATCGAATCAGAAGTCTTTAGAGGTATGCAACTTTGGAAACGGCTTAAATTTGAAAGTTATGGACTCTCGAAGTCCAATTTTGGGTCAACGTTAAACAAGTCATGGAATTAGAAATAACTGACATGAAAATGGGACAACAAATTAGAAATAGCTGACATGAAAATGGGTCAAAAATTTGATCAACGTTAAATTGAAAAATTTGAATGCAGATTTTTAGAGAATCGAATCAGAAGTCTTTAGAGGTATGCCACTTTGGAATCGGCTTAAGTTTGGTAAAGTTATGGACTCTCGAATTCCAATTTTGGGTCAACCTTAAACAAGTCATGGAATTAGAAATAACTGACATGAAAATGGGACAAAAATTTAATCAACGTTAAATTGAAAAATTTGAATGCAGATTTTTAGAGAATCGAATCAGAAGTCTTTAGAGGTATGCCACTTTGGAATCGGCTTAAGTTTGGTAAAGTTATGGACTCTCGAAGTCCAATTTTGGGTCAACGTTAAACAAGTTATGGTATTAGAAAAAATGCACAAATTAGAAATAACTGACATGAAAATGGGTCAAAAATTTGATCAACGTTAAATTGAAAAATTTGAATGCAGATTTTTAGAGAATCGAATCAGAAGTCTTTAGAGGTATGCCACTTTGGAATCGGCTTTAGTTTGGTAAAGTTATGGACTCTCGAATTCCAATTTTGGGTCAACCTTAAACAAGTCATGGAATTAGAAATAACTGACATGAAAATGGGACAAAAATTTAATCAACGTTAAATTGAAAATTTTGAATGCAGATTTTTAGAGAATCGAATCAGAAGTCTTAAGAGGTATTCCACTTTGGAATCGGCTTAAGTTTGGTAAAGTTATGGACTCTCGAATTCCAATTTTGGGTCAACGTTAAACAAGTTATGGAATTAGAAACTGACATGAAAATGGGTCAAAAATTTGATCAACGTTAAATTGAAAAATTTGAATGCAGATTTTGAGAGAATCGAATCAGAAGTCTTTAGAGGTATGCCACTTTGGAATCGGCTTAAGTTTGGTAAAGTTATGGACTCTCGAAGTCCAATTTTGTGTCAACGTTAAATAAGTCAAATTAGAAATAACTGACATGAAAATGGGTCAAAAATTTGATCAACGTTAAATTGAAAAATTTGAATGCAGATTTTTAGGGAATCGAATCAGAAGTCTTTAGAGGTATGCAACTTGCAAACAAATAAAGTTATGGAGTCTCGAAGTCCAATTTTGGGTCAACGTTAAACAAGTCATGGAATTAGAAATAACTGACATGAAAATGGGACAACAAATTAGAAATAACTGACATGAAAATGGGTCAAAAATTTGATCAACGTTAAATTGAAAAATTTGAATGCAGATTTTCAGAGAATCGAATCAGAAGTCTTTAGAGGTATGCCACTTTGGAATCGGCTTAAGTTTGGTAAAGTTATGGACTCTCGAAGTCCAATTTTGTGTCAACGTTAAATAAGTCAAATTAGAAATAACTGACATGAAAATGGGTCAAAAATTTGATCAACGTTAAATTGAAAAATTTGAATGCAGATTTTTAGAGAATCGAATCAGAAGTCTTTAGAGGTATGCCACTTTGGAATCGGCTTAAGTTTGGTAAAGTTATGGACTCTCGAAGTCCAATTTTGTGTCAACGTTAAATAAGTTCCAAGTTATGGAATTAGAAACTGACATGAAAATGGGTCAAAAATTTGATCAACGTTAAATTGAAAAATTTGATTGCAGATTTTTAGAGAATCGAATCAGAAGACTTTAGAGGTATGCCGCTTTGGAATCGGCTTAAGTTTGGTAAAGTTATGGACTCTCGAATTCCAAATTTGGGTCAACGTTAAACAAGTCATGGAATTAGAAATAACTGACATGAAAATGGGACAAAAATTTGATCAACGTTAAATTGAAAAATTTGAATGCAGATTTTCAGAGAATCGAATCAGAAGTCTTTAGAGGTATGCCACTTTGGAATCGGCTTAAGTTTGGTAAAGTTATGGACTCTCGAAGTCCAATTTTGTGTCAACGTTAAATAAGTTCCAAGTTATGGGATTAGAAACTGACATGAAAATGGGTCAAAAATTTGATCAACGTTAAATTGAAAAATTTGAATGCAGATTTTTAGAGAATCGAATCAGAAGTCTTTAGAGGTACGCCACTTTGGAATCGGCTTAAGTTTGGTAAAGTTATGGACTCTCGAAGTCCAATTTTGTGTCAACGTTAAATAAGTTCCAAGTTATGGAATTAGAAACTGACATGAAAATGGGTCAAAAATTTGATCAACGTTAAATTGAAAAATTTGAATGCAGATTTTTAGAGAATCGAATCAGAAGTCTTTAGAGGTACGCCACTTTGGAATCGGCTTAAGTTTGGTAAAGTTATGGACTCTCGAAGTCCAATTTTGTGTCAACGTTAAATAAGTTCCAAGTTATGGAATTAGAAACTGACATGAAAATGGGTCAAAAAATTTGATCAACGTTAAATTGAAAAATTTGAATGCAGATTTTTAGAGAATCGAATCAGAAGACTTTAGAGGTATGCCACTTTGGAATCGGCTTAAGTTTGGTAAAGTTAAGGACTCTCGAAGTCCAATTTTGGGTCAACGTTAAACAAGTCATGGAATTAGAAATAACTGACATGAAAATGGGACAAAAATTTGATCAACGTTAAATTGAAAAATTTGAATGCAGATTTTTAGAGAATCGAATCAGAAGTCTTTAGAGGTATGCAACTTGTAAACAAATAAAGTTATGGAGTCTCGAAGTCCAATTTTGGGTCAACGTTAAACAAGTCATGGAATTAGAAATAACTGACATGAAAATGGGCCAACAAATTAGAAATAACTGACATGAAAATGGGTAAAAATTTGATCAACGTTAAATTGAAAAATTTGAATGCAGATTTTTAGAGAATTGAATCAGAAGTCTTTAGAGGTATGCCACTTTGGAATCGGCTTAAGTTTGGTAAAGTTATGGACTCTCGAATTCCAATTTTGGGTCAACGTTAAACAAGTCATGGAATTAGAAATAACTGACATGAAAATGGGTCAAAAATTTGATCAACGTTAAATTGAAAAATTTGAATGCAGATTTTTAGAGAATCGAATCAGAAGTCTTTAGAGGTATGCCACTTTGGAATCGGCTTAAGTTTGGTAAAGTTATGGACTCTCGAAGTCCAATTTTGGGTCAACGTTAAATAAGTTCCAAGTTATGGAATTAGAAATAACTGACATGAAAATGGGTCAAAAATTTGATCAACGTTAAATTGAAAAATTTGAATGCAGATTTTTAGAGAATCGAATCAGAAGTCTTTAGAGGTACGCCACTTTGGAATCGGCTTAAGTTTGGTAAAGTTATGGACTCTCGAAGTCCAATTTTGTGTCAACGTTAAATAAGTCCAAGTTATGGAATTAGAAACTGACATGAAAATGGGTCAAAAATTTGATCAACGTTAAATTGAAAAATTTGAATGCAGATTTTTAGAGAATCGAATCAGAAGTCTTTAGAGGTATGCCACTTTGGAATCGGCTTAAGTTTGGTAAAGTTATGGACTCTCGAAGTCCAATTTTGGGTCAACGTTAAATAAGTCATGGAATTAGAAATAACTGACATGAAAATGGGTCAAAAATTTGAATCAACGTTAAATTGAAAAATTTGAATGCAGATTTTTAGAGAATCGAATCAGAAGTCTTTAGAGGTATGCCACTTTGGAATCGGCTTAAGTTTGGTAAAGTTATGGACTCTCGAAGTCCAATTTTGTGTCAACGTTAAATAAGTCAAATTAGAAATAACTGACATGAAAATGGGTCAAAAATTTGATCAACGTTAAATTGAAAAATTTGAATGCAGATTTTTAGGGAATCGAATCAGAAGTCTTTAGAGGTATGCAACTTGTAAACAAATAAAGTTATGGAGTCTCGAAGTCCAATTTTGGGTAACGTTAAACAAGTCATGGAATTAGAAATAACTGACATGAAAATGGGACAACAAATTAGAAATAACTGACATGAAAATGGGTCAAAAAATTTGATCAACGTTAAATTGAAAAATTTGAATGCAGATTTTTAGAGAATCGAATCAGAAGTCTTTAGAGGTATGCCACTTTGGAATCGGCTTAAGTTTGGTAAAGTTATGGACTCTCGAAGTCCAATTTTGTGTCAACGTTAAATAAGTCAAATTAGAAATAACTGACATGAAAATGGGTCAAAAATTTGATCAACGTTAAATTGAAAAATTTGAATGCAGATTTTTAGGGAATCGAATCAGAAGTCTTTAGAGGTATGCAACTGTAAACAAATAAAGTTATGGAGTCTCGAAGTCCAATTTTGGGTCAACGTTAAACAAGTCATGGAATTAGAAATAACTGACATGAAAATGGAAACAAATTAAAATAACTGACATGAAAATGGGTCAAAAATTTGATCAACGTTAAATTGAAAAATTTGAATGCAGATTTTTAGAGAATCGAATCAGAAGTCTTTAGAGGTACGCCACTTTGGAATCGGCTTAAGTTTGGTAAAGTTATGGACTCTCGAAGTCCAATTTTGTGTCAACGTTAAATAAGTCAAGGAATTAGAAATAACTGACATGAAAATGGGTCAAAAAATTTGATCAACGTTAAATTGAAAAATTTGAATGCAGATTTTTAGAGAATCGAATCAGAAGTCTTTAGAGGTATGCCACTTTGGAATCGGCTTAAGTTTGGTAAAGATATGGACTCTCGAATTCCAATTTTGGGTCAACGTTAAACAAGTCATGGAATTAGAAATAACTGACATGAAAATGGGTCAAAAATTTGATCAACGTTAAATTGAAAAATTTGAATGCAGATTTTTAGAGAATCGAATCAGAAGTCTTTAGAGGTATGCCACTTTGGAATCGGCTTAAGTTTGGTAAAGTTATGGACTCTCGAATTCCAATTTTGGGTCAACGTTAAACAAGTTATGGAATTAGAAATAACTGACATGAAAATGGGTCAAAAATTTGATCAACGTTAAATTGAAAAATTTGAATGCAGATTTTTAGAGAATCGAATCAGAAGTCTTTAGAGGTATGCCACTTTGGAATCGGCTTAAGTTTGGTAAAGTTATGGACTCTCGAATTCCAATTTTGGGTCAACGTTAAACAAGTTATGGAATTAGAAATAACTGACATGAAAATGGGTCAAAAATTTGATCAACGTTAAATTGAAAAATTTTAATGCAGATTTTTAGAGAATCGAATCAGAAGTCTTTAGAGGTATGCAACTTGTAAACAAATAAAGTTATGGAGTCTCGAAGTCCAATTTTGGGTCAACGTTAAACAAGTCATGGAATTAGAAATAACTGACATGAAAATGGGACAACAAATTAGAAATAACTGACATGAAAATGGGTAAAAATTTGATCAACGTTAAATTGAAAAATTTGAATGCAGATTTTAGAGAATCGAATCAGAAGTCTGGAATTAGAAATAACTGACATGAAAATGGGTCAAAAATTTGATCAACGTTAAATTGAAAAATTTGAATGCAGATTTTTAGAGAATCGAATCAGAAGTCTTAAGAGGTATTCCACTTTGGAATCGGCTTAAGTTTGGTAAAGTTATGGACTCTCGAATTCCAAT
This sequence comes from Drosophila carrolli, assembly GCA_018152295.1. NCBI lineage: Eukaryota > Metazoa > Arthropoda > Insecta > Diptera > Drosophilidae > Drosophila > Drosophila carrolli. The sequence goes on along the minus strand of JAECXJ010000067.1, from coordinate 112,403 downwards.
TTTGGGTCAACGTTAAACAAGTTATGGAATTAGAAATAACTGACATGAAAATGGGTCAAAAATTTGATCAACGTTAAATTGAAAAATTTGAATGCAGATTTTTAGAGAATCGAATCAGAAGTCTTTTGAGGTATGCCACTTTGGAATCGGCTTAAGTTCGGTAAAGTTATGGACTCTCGAAGTCCAATTTTGTGTCAACGTTAAATAAGTCAGAATTAGAAATAACTGACATGAAAATGGGTCAAAAATTTGATCAACGTTAAATTGAAAAATTTGAATGCAGATTTTTAGGGAATCGAATCAGAAGTCTTTAGAGGTATGCAACTTGTAAACAAATAAAGTTATGGAGTCTCGAAGTCCAATTTTGGGTCAACGTTAAACAAGTCATGGAATTAGAAATAACTGACATGAAAATGGGACAACAAATTAGAAATAACTGACATGAAAATGGGTCAAAAATTTGATCAACGTTAAATTGAAAAATTTGAATGCAGATTTTTAGAGAATCGAATCAGAAGTCTTTAGAGGTATGCCACTTTGGAATCGGCTTAAGTTTGGTAAAGTTATGGACTCTCGAAGTCCAATTTTGTGTCAACGTTAAATAAGTCAAATTAGAAATAACTGACATGAAAATGGGACAAAAATTTGATCAACTTTAAATTGAAAAATTTGAATGCAGATTTTTAGAGAATCGAATCAGAAGTCTTTAGAGGTATGCAACTTGTAAACAAATAAAGTTATGGAGTCTCGAAGTCCAATTTTGGGTCAACGTTAAACAAGTCATGGAATTAGAAATAACTGACATGAAAATGGGACAACAAATTAGAAATAACTGACATGAAAATGGGTCAAAAATTTGATCAACGTTAAATTGAAAAATTTGAATGCAGATTTTTAGAGAATCAAATCAGAAGTCTTTAGAGGTATGCCACTTTGGAATCGGCTTAAGTTTGGTAAAGTTATGGACTCTCGAAGTCCAATTTTGTGTCAACGTTAAATAAGTCAAATTAGATATAACTGACATGAAAATGGGTCAAAAATTTGATCAACGTTAAATTGAAAAATTTGAATGCAGATTTTTAGAGAATCGAATCAGAAGTCTTTAGAGGTATGCCACTTTGGAATCGGCTTAAGTTTGGTAAAGTTATGGACTCTCGAATTCCAATTTTGGGTCAACGTTAAACAAGTCATGGAATTAGAAATAACTGACATGAAAATGGGTCAAAAATTTGATCAACGTTAAATTGAAAAATTTGAATGCAGATTTTTAGAGAATCGAATCAGAAGTCTTTAGAGGTATGCCACTTTGGAATCGGCTTAAGTTTGGTAAAGTTATGGACTCTCGAAGTCCAATTTTGTGTCAACGTTAAATAAGTCAAATTAGAAATAACTGACATGAAAATGGGTCAAAAATTTGATCAACGTTAAATTGAAAAATTTGAATGCAGATTTTTAGGGAATCGAATCAGAAGTCTTTAGAGGTATGCAACTTGCAAACAAAGTAAAGTTATGGAGTCTCAAAGTCCAATTTTGGGTCAACGTTAAACAAGTCATGGAATTAGAAATAACTGACATGAAAATGGGACAACAAATTAGAAATAACTGACATGAAAATGGGTCAAAAAATTTGATCAACGTTAAATTGAAAAATTTGAATGCAGATTTTTAGAGAATCGAATCAGAAGTCTTTAGAGGTATGCCACTTTGGAATCGGCTTAAGTTTGGTAAAGTTATGGACTCTCGAAGTCCAATTTTGTGTCAACGTTAAATAAGTCAAATTAGAAATAACTGACATGAAAATGGGTCAAAAATTTGATCAACGTTAAATTGAAAAATTTGAATGCAGATTTTTAGGGAATCGAATCAGAAGTCTTTAGAGGTATGCAACTTGTAAACAAATAAAGTTATGGAGTCTCGAAGTCCAATTTTGGGTCAACGTTAAACAAGTCATGGAATTAGAAATAACTGACATGAAAATGGGACAACAAATTAGAAATAACTGACATGAAAATGGGTCAAAAATTTGATCAACGTTAAATTGAAAAATTTGAATGCAGATTTTAGAGAATCGAATCAGAAGTCTTTAGAGGTATGCCACTTTGGAATCGGCTTAAGTTTGGTAAAGTAATGGACTCTCGAAGTCCAATTTTGTGTCAACGTTAAATAAGTCAAATTAGAAATAACTGACATGAAAATGGGTCAAAAATTTGATCAACGTTAAATTGAAAAATTTGAATGCAGATTTTTAGAGAATCGAATCAGAAGTCTTTAGAGGTATGCAACTTGTAAACAAATAAAGTTATGGAGTCTCGAAGTCCAATTTTGGGTCAACGTTAAACAAGTCATGGAATTAGAAATAACTGACATGAAAATGGGACAACAAATTAGAAATAACTGACATGAAAATGGGTCAAAAATTTGATCAACGTTAAATTGAAAAATTTGAATGCAGATTTTTAGAGAATCAAATCAGAAGTCTTTAGAGGTATGCCACTTTGGAATCGGCTTAAGTTTGGTAAAGTTATGGACTCTCGAAGTTCAATTTTGTGTCAACGTTAAATAAGTCAAATTAGAAATAACTGACATGAAAATGGGTCAAAAATTTGATCAACGTTAAATTGAAAAATTTGAATGCAGATTTTAGAGAATCGAATCAGAAGTCTTTAGAGGTATGCCACTTTGGAATCGGCTTAAGTTTGGTAAAGTTATGGACTCTCGAATTCCAATTTTGGGTCAACGTTAAACAAGTCATGGAATTAGAAATAACTGACATGAAAATGGGTCAAAAATTTGATCAACGTTAAATTGAAAAATTTGAATGCAGATTTTTAGAGAATCGAATCAGAAGTCTTTAGAGGTATGCCACTTTGGAATCGGCTTAAGTTTGGTAAAGTTATGGACTCTCGAAGTCCAATTTTGGGTCAACGTTAAATAAGTCAAATTAGAAATAACTGACATGAAAATGGGTCAAAAATTTGATCAACGTTAAATTGAAAAATTTGAATGCAGATTTTTAGGGAATCGAATCAGAAGTCTTTAGAGGTATGCAACTTGCAAACAAATAAAGTTATGGAGTCTCAAAGTCCAATTTTGGGTCAACGTTAAACAAGTCATGGAATTAGAAATAACTGACATGAAAATGGGACAACAAATTAGAAATAACTGACATGAAAATGGGTCAAAAATTTGATCAACGTTAAATTGAAAAATTTGAATGCAGATTTTCAGAGAATCGAATCAGAAGTCTTTAGAGGTATGCCACTTTGGAATCGGCTTAAGTTTGGTAAAGTTATGGACTCTCGAAGTCCAATTTTGTGTCAACGTTAAATAAGTCAAATTATGCAGATTTTCAGAGAATCGAATCAGAAGTCTTTAGAGGTATGCCACTTTGGAATCGGCTTAAGTTTGGTAAAGTTATGGACTCTCGAAGTCCAATTTTGTGTCAACGTTAAATAAGTCAAATTAGAAATAACTGACATGAAAATGGGTCAAAAATTTGATCAACGTTAAATTGAAAAATTTGAATGCAGATTTTTAGAGAATCGAATCAGAAGTCTTTAGAGGTATGCCACTTTGGAATCGGCTTAAGTTTGGTAAAGTTATGGACTCTCGAATTCCAATTTTGGGTCAACGTTAAACAAGTCATGGAATTAGAAATAACTGACATGAAAATGGGACAAAAATTTGATCAACGTTAAATTGAAAAATTTGAATGCAGATTTTTAGAGAATCGAATCAGAAGTCTTAAGAGGTATTCCACTTTGGAATCGGCTTAAGTTTGGTAAAGTTATGGACTCTCGAATTCCAATTTTGGGTCAACGTTAAACAAGTTATGGAATTAGAAATAACTGACATGAAAATGGGTCAAAAATTTGATCAACGTTAAATTGAAAAATTTTAATGCAGATTTTTAGAGAATCGAATCAGAAGTCTTTAGAGGTATGCAACTTGTAAACAAATAAAGTTATGGAGTCTCGAAGTCCAATTTTGGGTCAACGTTAAACAAGTCATGGAATTAGAAATAACTGACATGAAAATGGGACAACAAATTAGAAATAACTGACATGAAAATGGGTCAAAAATTTGATCAACGTTAAATTGAAAAATTTGAATGCAGATTTTTAGAGAATCGAATCTGAAGTCTTTAGAGGTACGCCACTTTGGAATCGGCTTAAGTTTGGTAAAGTTATGGACTCTCGAAGTCCAATTTTGTGTCAACGTTAAACAAGTCATGAATTAGAAATAACTGACATGAAAATGGGTCAAAAATTTGATCAACGTTAAATTGAAAAATTTGAATGCAGATTTTTAGAGAATCGAATCAGAAGTCTTTAGAGGTATGCCACTTTGGAATCGGCTTAAGTTTGGTAAAGTTATGGACTCTCGAAGTCCAATTTTGGGTCAACGTTAAACAAGTCATGGAATTAGAAATAACTGACATGAAAATGGGTCAAAAATTTGATCAACGTTAAATTGAAAAATTTGAATGCAGATTTTTAGAGAATCGAATCAGAAGTCTTTAGAGGTATGCCACTTTGGAATCGGCTTAAGTTTGGTAAAGTTATGGACTCTCGAAGTCCAATTTTGGGTCAACGTTAAACAAGTCATGGAATTAGAAATAACTGACATGAAAATGGGTCAAAAATTTGATCAACGTTAAATTGAAAAATTTGAATGCAGATTTTTAGAGAATCGAATCAGAAGTCTTTAGAGGTATGCCACTTTGGAATCGGCTTAAGTTTGGTAAAGTTATGGACTCTCGAAGTCCAATTTTGGGTCAACGTTAAACAAGTCATGGAATTAGAAATAACTGACATGAAAATGGGTCAAAAATTTGATCAACGTTAAATTGAAAAATTTGAATGCAGATTTTTAGAGAATCGAATCAGAAGTCTTTAGAGGTATGCAACTTGCAAACAAATAAAGTTATGGAGTCTCGAAGTCCAATTTTGGGTCAACGTTAAACAAGTCATGGAATTAGAAATAACTGACATGAAAATGGGACAACAAATTAGAAATAACTGACATGAAAATGGGTCAAAAATTTGATCAACGTTAAATTGAAAAATTTGAATGCAGATTTTAGAGAATCGAATCAGAAGTCTTTAGAGGTATGCCACTTTGGAATCGGCTTAAGTTTGGTAAAGTTATGGACTCTCGAAGTCCAATTTTGGGTCAACGTTAAACAAGTCATGGAATTAGAAATAACTGACATGAAAATGGGTCAAAAATTTGATCAACGTTAAATTGAAAAATTTGAATGCAGATTTTTAGAGAATCGAATCAGAAGTCTTTAGAGGTATGCCACTTTGGAATCGGCTTAAGTTTGGTAAAGTTATGGACTCTCGAAGTCCAATTTTGTGTCAACGTTAAATAAGTCAAATTATGCAGATTTTTACAGAGAATCGAATCAGAAGTCTTTAGAGGTATGCCACTTTGGAATCGGCTTAAGTTTGGTAAAGTTATGGACTCTCGAAGTCCTATTTTGTGTCAACGTTAAATAAGTCAAATTAGAAATAACTGACATGAAAATGGGTCAAAAATTTGATCAACGTTAAATTGAAAAATTTGAATGCAGATTTTTAGAGAATCGAATCAGAAGTCTTTAGAGGTATGCCACTTTGGAATCGGCTTAAGTTTGGTAAAGTTATGGACTCTCGAATTCCAATTTTGGGTCAACGTTAAACAAGTCATGGAATTAGAAATAACTGACATGAAAATGGGACAAAAATTTGATCAACGTTAAATTGAAAAATTTGAATGCAGATTTTTAGAGAATCGAATCAGAAGTCTTAAGAGGTATTCCACTTTGGAATCGGCTTAAGTTTGGTAAAGTTATGGACTCTCGAATTCCAATTTTGGGTCAACGTTAAACAAGTTATGGAATTAGAAATAACTGACATGAAAATGGGTCAAAAATTTGATCAACGTTAAATTGAAAAATTTGAATGCAGATTTTTAGAGAATCGAATCAGAAGTCTTTAGAGGTATGCAACTTGTAAACAAATAAAGTTATGGAGTCTCGAAGTCCAATTTTGGGTCAACGTTAAACAAGTCATGGAATTAGAAATAACTGACATGAAAATGGGACAACAAATTAGAAATAACTGACATGAAAATGGGACAACAAATTAGAAATAACTGACATGAAAATGGTCAACAATGATTAAATTGAAAAATTTGAATGCAGATTTTTAGGGAATCGAATCAGAAGTCTTTAGAGGTATGCCACTTTGGAATCGGCTTAAGTTTGGTAAAGTTATGGACTCTCGAAGTCCAATTTTGGGTCAACGTTAAACAAGTCATGGAATTAGAAATAACTGACATGAAAATGGGTCAAAAATTTGATCAACGTTAAATTGAAAAATTTGAATGCAGATTTTAGAGAATCGAATCAGAAGTCTTTAGAGGTATGCCACTTTGGAATCGGCTTAAGTTTGGTAAAGTTATGGACTCTCGAAGTCCAATTTTGTGTCAACGTTAAAAATTTAAAAAAAAAAATTTATACTTAAATCAAAAATTTGAATGCAGATTTTCAGAGAATCGAATCAGAAGTCTTTAGAGGTATGCCACTTTGGAATCGGCTTAAGTTTGGTAAAGTTATGGACTCTCGAAGTCCTATTTTGTGTCAACGTTAAATAAGTCAAATTAGAAATAACTGACATAAAAATGGGTCTAAAATTTGATCAACGTTAAATTGACAAATTTGAATGCAGATTTTTAGAGCATCGAATCAGAAGTCTTTAGAGGTATGCCACTTTGGAATCGGCTTAAGTTTGGTAAAGTTATGGACTCTCGAATTCCAATTTTGGGTCAACGTTAAACAAGTCATGGAATTAGAAATAACTGACATGAAAATGGGACAAAAATTTGATCAACGTTAAATTGAAAAATTTGAATGCAGATTTTAGAGAATCGAATCAGAAGTCTTAAGAGGTATTCCACTTTGGAATCGGCTTAAGTTTGGTAAAGTTATGGACTCTCGAATTCCAATTTTGGGTCAACGTTAAACAAGTTATGGAATTAGAAATAACTGACATGAAAATGGGTCAAAAATTTGATCAACTTTAAATTGAAAAATTTTAATGCAGATTTTTAGAGAATCGAATCAGAAGTCTTTAGAGGTATGCAACTTGTAAACAAATAAAGTTATGGAGTCTCGAAGTCCAATTTTGGGTCAACGTTAAACAAGTCATGGAATTAGAAATAACTGACATGAAAATGGGACAACAAATTAGAAATAACTGACATGAAAATGGGTAAAAATTTGATCAACGTTAAATTGAAAAATTTGAATGCAGATTTTTAGAGAATCAAATCTGAAGTCTTTAGAGGTACGCCACTTTGGAATCGGCTTAAGTTTGGTAAAGTTATGGACTCTCGAAGTCCAATTTTGTGTCAAAGTTAAATAAGTCAAATTAGAAATAACTGACATGAAAATGGGTCAAAAATTTGATCAACGTTAAATTGAAAAATTTGAATGCAGATTTTTAGAGAATCGAATCAGAAGTCTTTAGAGGTATGCCACTTTGGAATCGGCTTAAGTTTGGTAAAGTTATGGACTCTCGAAGTCCAATTTTGGGTCAACGTTAAACAAGTCATGGAATTAGAAATAACTGACATGAAAATGGGTCAAAAATTTGATCTACGTTAAATTGAAAAATTTGAATGCAGATTTTTAGAGAATCGAATCAGAAGTCTTTAGAGGTATTCCACTTTGGAATCGGCTTAAGTTTGGTAAAGTTATGGACTCTCGAAGTCCAATTTTGTGTCAACGTTAAACAAGTCAAATTAGAAATAACTGACATGAAAATGGGACAACAAATTAGAAATAACTGACATGAAAATGGGTCAAAAATTTGATCAACGTTAAATTGAAAAATTTGAATGCAGATTTTTAGAGAATCGAATCAGAAGTCTTTAGAGGTATGCCACTTTGGAATCGGCTTAAGTTTGGTAAAGTTATGGACTCTCGAAGTCCAATTTTGGGTCAACGTTAAACAAGTCATGGAATTAGAAATAACTGACATGAAAATGGGTCAAAAATTTGATCAACGTTAAATTGAAAAATTTGAATGCAGATTTTTAGAGAATCGAATCAGAAGTCTTTAGAGGTATGCCACTTTGGAATCGGCTTAAGTTTGGTAAAGTTATGGACTCTCGAAGTCCAATTTTGTGTCAACGTTAAATAAGTCAGAATTAGAGATGAAAATGGGTCAAAAATTTTATCAACGTTAAATTGAAAAAATTTGAATGCAGATTTTTAGAGAATCGAATCAGAAGTCTTTAGAGGTATGCCACTTTGGAATCGGCTTAAGTTTGGTAAAGTTATGGACTCTCGAATTCCAATTTTGGGTCAACGTTAAACAAGTCATGGAATTAGAAATAACTGACATGAAAATGGGACAAAAATTTAATCAACGTTAAATTGAAAAATTTGAATGCAGATTTTTAGAGAATCGAATCAGAAGTCTTTAGAGGTATGCAACTTTGCAAACAAATAAAGTTATGGAGTCTCGAAGTCCAATTTTGGGTCAACGTTAAACAAGTCATGGAATTAGAAATAACTGACATGAAAATGGGACAACAAATTAGAAATAACTGACATGAAAATGGGTCAAAAATTTGATCAACGTTAAATTGAAAAATTTGAATGCAGATTTTCAGATAATCGAATCAGAAGTCTTTAGAGGTATGCCACTTTGGAATCGGCTTAAGTTTGGTAAAGTTATGGACTCTCGAATTCCAATTTTGGGTCAACGTTAAACAAGTCATGGAATTAGAAACTGACATGAAAATGGGTCAAAAATTTGATCTACGTTAAATTGAAAAATTTGAATGCAGATTTTTAGAGAATCGAATCAGAAGTCTTTAGAGGTATTCCACTTTGGAATCGGCTTAAGTTTGGTAAAGTTATGGACTCTCGAAGTCCAATTTTGTGTCAACGTTAAACAAGTCAAATTAGAAATAACTGACATGAAAATGGGACAACAAATTAGAAATAACTGACATGAAAATGGGTCAAAAATTTGATCAACGTTAAATTGAAAAATTTGAATGCAGATTTTTAGGGAATCGAATCAGAAGTCTTTAGAGGTATGCCACTTTGGAATCGGCTTAAGTTTGGTAAAGTTATGGACTCTCGAAGTCCAATTTTGGGTCAACGTTAAACAAGTCATGGAATTAGAAATAACTGACATGAAAATGGGTCAAAAATTTGATCAACGTTAAATTGAAAAATTTGAATGCAGATTTTTAGAGAATCGAATCAGAAGTCTTTAGAGGTATGCCACTTTGGAATCGGCTTAAGTTTGGTAAAGTTATGGACTCTCGAAGTCCAATTTTGTGTCAACGTTAAATAAGTCAAATTAGAGATGAAAATGGGTCAAAAATTTTATCAACGTTAAATTGAAAAATTTGAATGCAGATTTTAGAGAATCGAATCAGAAGTCTTTAGAGGTATGCCGCTTTGGAATCGGCTTAAGTTTGGTAAAGTTATGGACTCTCGAATTCCAATTTTGGGTCAACCTTAAACAAGTCATGGAATTAGAAATAACTGACATGAAAATGGGACAAAAATTTAATCAACGTTAAATTGAAAAATTTGAATGCAGATTTTTAGAGAATCGAATCAGAAGTCTTTAGAGGTATGCAACTTGCAAACAAATAAAGTTATGGAGTCTCGAAGTCCAATTTTGGGTCAACGTTAAACAAGTCATGGAATTAGAAATAACTGACATGAAAATGGGACAACAAATTAGAAATAACTGACATGAAAATGGGTCAAAAATTTGATCAACGTTAAATTGAAAAATTTGAATGCAGATTTTCAGATAATCGAATCAGAAGTCTTTAGAGGTATGCCACTTTGGAATCGGCTTAAGTTTGGTAAAGTTATGGACTCTCGAAGTCCAATTTTGTGTCAACGTTAAATAAGTCAAATTAGAAATAACTGACATGAAAATGGGTCAAAAATTTTATCAACGTTAAATTGAAAAATTTGAATGCAGATTTTTAGAGAATCGAATCAGAAGTCTTTAGAGGTATGCCGCTTTGGAATCGGCTTAAGTTTGGTAAAGTTATGGACTCTCGAATTCCAATTTTGGGTCAACGTTAAACAAGTCATGGAATTAGAAATAACTGACATGAAAATGGGTCAAAAATTTGATCTAACGTTAAATTGAAAAATTTGAATGCAGATTTTTAGAGAATCGAATCAGAAGTCTTTAGAGGTATGCCACTTTGGAATCGGCTTAAGTTTGGTAAAGTTATGGACTCTCGAAGTCCAATTTTGTGTCAACGTTAAATAAGTCAAATTAGAAATAACTGACATGAAAATGGGTCAAAAATTTGATCAACGTTAAATTGAAAAATTTGAATGCAGATTTTTAGGGAATCGAATCAGAAGTCTTTAGAGGTATGCAACTTGTAAACAAATAAAGTTATGGAGTCTCGAAGTCCAATTTTGGGTCAACGTTAAACAAGTCATGGAATTAGAAATAACTGACATGAAAATGGGACAACAAATTAGAAATAACTGACATGAAAATGGGTCAAAAATTTGATCAACGTTAAATTGAAAAATTTGAATGCAGATTTTTAGAGAATCGAATCAGAAGTCTTTAGAGATACGCCACTTTGGAATCGGCTTAAGTTTGGTAAAGTTATGGACTCTCGAAGTCCAATTTTGTGTCAACGTTAAATAAGTCAAATTAGAAATAACTGACATGAAAATGGGTCAAAAATTTGATCAACGTTAAATTGAAAAATTTGAATGCAGTTTTTTAGAGAATCGAATCAGAAGTCTTTAGAGGTATGCCGCTTTGGAATCGGCTTAAGTTTGGTAAAGTTATGGACTCTCGAATTCCAATTTTGGGTCAACGTTAAACAAGTCATGGAATTAGAAATAACTGACATGAAAATGGGACAACAAATTAGAAATAACTGACATGAAAATGGGTCAAAAATTTGATCAACGTTATATTGAAAAATTTGAATGCAGATTTTTAGAGAATCGAATCAGAAGTCTTTAGAGATACGCCACTTTGGAATCGGCTTAAGTTTGGTAAAGTTATGGACTCTCGAAGTCCAATTTTGTGTCAACGTTAAATAAGTCAAATTAGAAATAACTGACATAAAAATGGGTCTAAAATTTGATCAACGTTAAATTGACAAATTTGAATGCAGATTTTTAGAGAATCGAATCAGAAGTCTTTAGAGGTATGCCGCTTTGGAATCGGCTTAAGTTTGGTAAAGTTATGGACTCTCGAATTCCAATTTTGGGTCAACGTTAAACAAGTCATGGAATTAGAAATAACTGACATGAAAATGGGACAAAAATTTGATCAACGTTAAATTGAAAAATTTGAATGCAGATTTTTAGAGAATCGAATCAGAAGTCTTAAGAGGTATTCCACTTTGGAATCGGCTTAAGTTTGGTAAAGTTATGGACTCTCTAATTCCAATTTTGGGTCAACGTTAAACAAGTTATGGAATTAGAAATAACTGACATGAAAATAGGTCAAAAATTTGATCAACTTTAAATTGAAAAATTTTAATGCAGATTTTTAGAGAATCGAATCAGAAGTCTTTAGAGGTATGCACTTTGTAAACAAATAAAGTTATGGAGTCTCGAAGTCCAATTTTGGGTCAACGTTAAACAAGTCATGGAATTAGAAATAACTGACATGAAAATGGGACAACAAATTAGAAATAACTGACATGTAAATGGGTAAAAATTTGATCAACGTTAAATTGAAAAATTTGAATGCAGATTTTTAGAGAATCAAATCTGAAGTCTTTAGAGGTACGCCACTTTGGAATCGGCTTAAGTTTGGTAAAGTTATGGACTCTCGAAGTCCAATTTTGTGTCAAAGTTAAATAAGTCAAATTAGAAATAACTGACATGAAAATGGGTCAAAAATTTTTTTTTTTTTTAAATATATGCTTTATTTATTGAATCTTCTCTATATGAGACTAACAATAAGTATATCAAATCTTAAGAATATAACTTAACTTACAGTCATGTAGACTGAATTTAGACTAACGGGCCCTAATATTTATTGCTGGGCTGGTAGATCGTTACGATGCAGACGAGTTCTGTTCGAAACCCGTCTTAGGTTCCTTGCGAGATTATTTGGGTGCAGTGTAGCTTGTTATGGTAGGCCGCTTTCTGCTTTGCTATTTCATCTTTGACCGGTGGTATGCCCAGATCCCTGTGGATGTTTTCGTTCCGAACATACCATGGTGCCCCAGTGATTGTTCGCAGGATTTTTAATTGTGAGCGCTGTATGATGTCAACGTTGTCTGTTGCTCGCGTTCCCCAGAGCTGGGAGCCGTAGGTCCAAATGGGCTTGAGGGTGGAGTTGTAGAGAAGAACTTTAAAGTCCAGACACAGGGTGATCGAGGAATTTATAATCCAGTGTAGGCTGCTAGCTTTAAGTCTGAGATGTACTTTCTTGCATTCAATGTGCCTCCGCCAGGTTAGGCGTCTGTCGAGGTGGACGCCGAGATATGTTACATCGCTGGCTTGGGGAATCTGCGTACCATTCAAAGTTAGCGGCGGGCACGATTGTCTGTTAAGGGTAAACGTTATATGTTTACACTTTTGTTCATTAATTTTGATTCGCCAGTCTGATAGCCACTTTTCAACTACCACCAAATGATCAGCCAGTTGAGCTGTTGCTCTAGTTGGGCATCTCGAGCGGCTCAGGATTGCGGTGTCGTTAGCAAATGTGGACGTAGTCAGCCTCTCGTTCGTAGGGATGTCTGCTGTGTATAGGATAAACAGGGTAGGGCCCAGGGCGCTACCTTGGGGGACTCCGGCTTCAATGTTATATTCGTTGGATGTCGTTGTATTGCATCTAACCTCAAAGACTCTGTGGCAGAGGTACGACTTAAGTAACTTATGAGTGTTTTCTGGCAGTAATGTTATGATTTTATGCATAAGGCCTTCAAGCCACACTCGGTCGAATGCCTGAGAGACGTCGAGGAATATCGCACTACAATATTCCCGATGTTCGAAGGCTGAACGAATTTCTGAGGTTATCCGGTTTACTTGCTCGATAGTTCCGTGGCCTTCACGAAACCCGAATTGATGCGCCGGGATTAAGTTTTGTTCTCTTAAATATGGTGTAATGCGCGTGAGCAGGCATTTTTCCAGTAATTTGGACAGGCGCTGACTAAATTTCTTGGGATGTTCTTGGTCACAGCGAAGTCAATTAAGTCCGGGAGTTTTCTGGGGTCAGCTGGCCAATATGTGGGGCTGCCAGGGAGACATAGTCGAGTTTGTTGCTCAAATTTATGATTGCTTTATACAGTTGTCTTCCTTTGGGCGTCACTAGTCTTGATCCCCAGTGCGTGTGCTTGGCGTTGTAGTCTCCTCCTGCTATAAAGCGATCTCCGAGTGAATTGTAGAAGTCCAAGAATTGCTCTTCAGTTATTGTAAAACGCGGTGGGCAATAGACAGCGGCTATAGTGATACTGCCGTTGCCTGCTTGTAGTTTTATAGATGTAGCCTGCAAATAATTTGTTGCAAACCTCTGGTGAAAGTGGTGCTTAATGCGTTCCCTGATTAGGATTCCAGTTCCTCCGTGAGCCTTACCGTCCGGATGATCTGTGCAGTATGAAGTATAACCTCTTATTTGGAAGTTGTATTTACTTGTGAGATGCGTTTCTGCCAGCAGCATTACATCTATTTGGTTTTCATTGAGGAATTGAGTTATTTCAAGTTTGTGCCGTGAAACGCCATTGGCATTCCACATGGATATTCGAAGACAAGACATCGATTATTTAGATTGTTGGGATGTGAGCAAATTTATTAAAATGTTTTGATTTTGCATAAGGTTTGTCATTGTTGTTTTCATGAAGGACATAAATTCCATCATACCCTGTTGTAAAGTCAGCATCATGGTTTCCATGCTGTTTGGTATTTGTCCTATTGCTTGCTGAGGTGTTATTATATTTTGCTCAGAGCATTGAGCTAGTGGAAACCCCGTCTGAAGGCTCTGCTTCCAGGCTCCAGTTCGACCTTAAAAGAGTGGTTGCGGCTTTTTATTTTTGTTGATAATATTAATAATATTTTTGGAGAAGAATCCTTTTTCTTTCAGTGCCTCTTTTACCTCATTGGTGGATACGTCGGGCTCTATGCCCTTTAGCACTACTTGCAAGCCCTTGCTACTCTTGAGCTGGTACGTGTAGTAGGGTTTCCTAGCCTCGTCTAGGTAATTTGTTACAGCTCTGAATTGATCTTCAGTTTTAGCTTGAAGCTTTGTTTCATGAATATTCCCTTTAACAAGGGGAGTAACATAAAAGGTTGTCATTCCCGACCAGCGCAACAATTTTCTTTACTAGGGTATTTGAGTTCTGTTCCCTTATGTAAATTGGTGGGGGCTTTGGTTTCTTTTGAACAGCCTGTCCAGATTCGGATTGATTATTATCAATTTCCGACAATAGGGCGAATCTGTTGTTACTAGATTCCCCTGGTTGTTCGCTGCCTTTATTAGGGCAATTTTGTTTTGGTTTATTTCCAACCATTTTATTTTGCGGGCTTAGCTTCCGTTTGATTTGGATGTAACGGTCCATGCCACTCTGTATAGCCGGGCCCACTTGTTGTTGTTTGATATTGCCGATATTGGCACTCGTACTTACACTTGGCTTTGTAGTTTTATTCGGCGCTGCAGAAGTTGCAAACGCATTCGAAATCGCGTTTTTGTTAACGGCGACCGTTGATGTTGTTGTTGCAGTGGCTGCGGTTGCAGAAATTAACGAGGTCGCAGTGCTCGTGGCTGGTGTGCTGTTAGTCGAAGCTGGAGGTGGGGTTCTACACTGCAAGCTCCATGAAGTGGGAGTTGGTGTGAGTAGGGCGGGAGAACAAGACCGTGCTCTCGCACTGTCAATGGTCAGTAGGGCTGAGTTGCTCTTTGAAGAAGTTTTTTCTACTTCTGTACCACGGGTTGAGAAAATTTGATCAACGTTAAATTGAAAAATTTGAATGCAGATTTTTAGAGAATCGAATCAGAAGTCTTTAGAGGTATGCAACTTGTAAACAAATAAAGTTATTGAGTCTCGAAGTCCAATTTTGGGTCAACGTTAAACAAGTCAAATTAGAAATAACTGACATGAAAATGGGTCAAAAATTTGATCAACGTTAAATTGAAAATTTTGAATGCAGATTTTTAGAGAATCGAATCAGAAGTCTTTAGAGGTATGCCACTTTGGAATCGGCTTAAGTTTGGTAAAGTTATGGACTCTCGAATTCCAATTTTGGGTCAACGTTAAACAAGTCATGGAATTCGAAATAACTGACATGAAAGGGTCAAAAATTTGATCAACGTTAAATTGAAAATTTTGAATGCAGATTTTTAGAGAATCGAATCAGAAGTCTTTAGAGGTATGCCACTTTGGAATCGGCTTAAGTTTGGTAAAGTTATGGACTCTCGAAGTCCAATTTGTGTCAACGTTAAATAAGTCAAATTAGAAATAACTGACATGAAAATGGGTCAAAAAATTTGATCAACGTTAAATTGAAAAATTTGAATGCAGATTTTTAGGGAATCGAATCAGAAGTCTTTAGAGGTATGCAACTTGTAAACAAATAAAGTTATGGAGTCTCGAAGTCCAATTTTGGGTCAACGTTAAACAAGTCATGGAATTCGAAATAACTGACATGAAAATGGGTCAAAAATTTGATCAACGTTAAATTGAAAATTTTGAATGCAGAATTTTAGAGAATCGAATCAGAAGTCTTTAGAGGTATGCCACTTTGGAATCGGCTTAAGTTTGGTAAAGTTATGGACTCTCGAAGTCCAATTTTGTGTCAACGTTAAATAAGTCAAATTAGAAATAACTGACATGAAAATGGGTCAAAAATTTGATCAACGTTAAATTGAAAAATTTGAATGCAGATTTTTAGAGAATCGAATCAGAAGTCTTTAGAGGTATGCCACTTTGGAATCGGCTTAAGTTTGGTAAAGTTATGGACTCTCGAATTCCAATTTTGGGTCAACGTTAAACAAGTCATGGAATTCGAAATAACTGACATGAAAATGGGTCAAAAATTTGATCAACGTTAAATTGAAAATTTTGAATGCAGATTTTTAGAGAATCGAATCAGAAGTCTTTTGAGGTATGCCACTTTGGAATCGGCTTAAGTTTGGTAAAGTTATGGACTCTCGAAGTCCAATTTTGTGTCAACGTTAAATAAGTCAAATTAGAAATAACTGACATGAAAATGGGTCAAAAATTTGATCAACGTTAAATTGAAAAATTTGAATGCAGATTTTTAGGGAATCGAATCAGAAGTCTTTAGAGGTATGCAACTTGTAAACAAATAAAGTTATGGAGTCTCGAAGTCCAATTTTGGGTCAACGTTAAACAAGTCATGGAATTAGAAATAACTGACATGAAAATGGGACAACAAATTAGAAATAACTCACATGAAAATGGGTCAAAAATTTGATCAACGTTAAATTGAAAAATTTGAATGCAGATTTTTAGAGAATCGAATCAGAAGTCTTTAGAGGTATGCCACTTTGGAATCGGCTTAAGTTTGGTAAAGTTATGGACTCTCGAAATCCAATTTTGTGTCAACGTTAAATAAGTCAAATTAGAAATAACTGACATGAAAATGCGTCAAAAATTTGATCAACGTTAAATTGAAAAATTTTAATGCAGATTTTTAGAGAATCGAATCAGAAATCTTTTGAGGTATGCCACTTTGGAATCGGCTTAAGTTCGGTAAAGTTATGGACTCTCGAAGTCCAATTTTGTGTCAACGTTAAATAAGTCAAATTAGAAATAACTGACATGAAAATGGGTCAAAAATTTGATCAACGTTAAATTGAATCAGAAGTCTTTAGAGGTATGCCACTTTGGAATCGGCTTAAGTTTGGTAAAGTTATGGACTCTCGAATTCCAATTTTGGGTCAACGTTAAACAAGTCATGGAATTAGAAATAACTGACATAAAAATGGGTCAAAAATTTGATCAACGTTAAATTGAAAAATTTTAATGCAGATTTTTAGAGAATCGAATCAGAAGTCTTTTGAGGTATGCCACTTTGGAATCGGCTTAAGTTCGGTAAAGTTATGGACTCTCGAAGTCCAATTTTTGTGTCAACGTTAAATAAGTCAAATTAGAAATAACTGACATGAAAATGGGTCAAAAATTTGATCAACGTTAAATTGAAAAATTTGAATGCAGATTTTTAGGAATCGAATCAGAAGCCTTTAGAGGTATGCAACTTGTAAACAAATAAAGTTGTGGAGTCTCGAAGTCCAATTTTGGGTCAACGTTAAACAAGTCATGGAATTAGAAATAACTGACATGAAAATGGGACAACAAATTAGAAATAACTGACATGAAAATGGGTCAAAAATTAGATCAACGTTAAATTGAAAAATTTGAATGCAGATTTTTAGAGAATCGAATCAGAAGTCTTTAGAGGTATGCCACTTTGGAATCGGCTTAAGTTTGGTAAAGTTATGGACTCTCGAATTCCAATTTTGGGTCAACGTGAAACAAGTCATGGAATTAGAAATAACTGACATAAAAATGGGTCAAGAATTTGATCAACGTTAAATTGAAAAATTTTAATGCAGATTTTTAGAGAATCGAATCAGAAGTCTTTTGAGGTATGCCTCTTTGGAATCAGCTTAAGTTCGGTAAAGTTATGGACTCTCGAAGTCCAATTTTGGGTCAACGTTAAACAAGTCATGGAATTAGAAATAACTGACATGAAAATGGGTCAAAAATTTGATCAACGTTAAATTGAAAAATTTGAATGCAGATTTTTAGAGAATCGAATCAGAAGTCTTTAGAGGTATGCCACTTTGGAATCGGCTTAAGTTTGGTAAAGTTATGGACTCTCGAATTCCAATTTTGGGTCAACGTTAAACAAGTCATGGAATTGGAAATAACTGACATGAAAATGGGTCAAAAATTTGATCAACGTTAAATTGAAAAATTTTAATGCAGATTTTAGAGAATCGAATCAGAAGTGTTTTGAGGTATGCCACTTTGGAATCGGCTTAAGTTCGGTAAAGTTATGGACTCTCGAAGTCCAATTTTGGGTCAACGTTAAACAAGTCATGGAATTAGAAATAACTGACATGAAAATGGGACAACAAATTAGAAATAACTGACATGAAAATGGGTCAAAAATTTGATTAACGTTAAATTGAAAAATTTGAATGCAGATTTTTAGAGAATCGAATCAGAAGTCTTTAGAGGTATGCCACTTTGGAATCGGCTTAAGTTTGGTAAAGTTATGGACTCTCGAATTCCAATTTTGGGTCAACGTTAAACAAGTCATGGAATTGGAAATAACTGACATGAAAATGGGTCAAAAATTTGATCAACGTTAAATTGAAAAATTTTAATGCAGATTTTTAGAGAATCGAATCAGAAGTCTTTAGAGGTATGCCACTTTGGCATCGGCTTAAGTTCGGTAAAGTTATGGACTCGCGAAGTCCAATTTTGGGTCAACGTTAAATAAGTCAAATTAGAAATAACTGACATGAAAATGGGTCAAAAATTTGATCAACGTTAAATTGAAAAATTTGAATGCAGATTTTTAGAGAATCGAATCAGAAGTCTTTAGAGGTATGCAACTTGTTAACAAATAAAGTTATGGACTCTCGAATTCCAATTTTGGGTCAACGTTAAACAAGTTATGGAATTGGAAATAACTGACATGAAAATGGGTCAAAAATTTGATCAACGTTAAATTGAAAAATTTTAATGCAGATTTTTAGAGAATCGAATCAGAAGTCTTTTGAGGTATGCCACTTTGGAATCGGCTTAAGTTTGGTAAAGTTATGGACTCTCGAAGTCCAATTTTGTGTCAACGTTAAATAAGTCTAATTAGAAATAACTGACATGAAAATGGGGCAAAAATTTGACCAACGTTAAATTGAAAAATTTGAATGCAGATTTTTAGGGAATCGAATCAGAAGTCTTTAGAGGTATGCAACTTGTTAACAAATAAAGTTATGGACTCTCAATTCCAATTTTGGGTCAACGTTAAACAAGTTATGGAATTGGAAATAACTGACATGAAAATGGGACAACAAATTAGAAATAACTGACATGAAAATGGGTCAAAAATTAGATCAACGTTAAATTGAAAAATTTGAATGCAGATTTTTAGAGAATCGAATCAGAAGTCTTTAGAGGTATGCCACTTTGGAATCGGCTTAAGTTTGGTACAGTTATGGACTCTCGAATTCCAATTTTGGGTCAACGTTAAACAAGTCATGGAATTGGAAATAACTGACATGAAAATGGGTCAAAAATTTGATCAACGTTAAATTGAAAAATTTGAATGCAGATTTTTAGGGAATCGAATCAGAAGTCTTTAGAGGTATGCAACTTGTAAACAAAAAAAAGAGAGAACGCTATAGTCGGTTGCCCCGACTATCAGATACCCGTTACTCAGGTAAAGGGAGTGCGAGGGAGATGGAGATAGAAACTTTGATCACGCATAACTTTTTAACGAATGGTCCGATTTGAAAATTTCTTCTACATTTCGATAGGTATTGATAAACACAATAAAACTGCATTTTTACTTTTCCGAAATATTTAAATTTTTAAAATCGTATATAAGCGATGCAGGGGTAAAAGGGCGTGGCACCTTTTGAAAAACAAACTTTGCGCTGCGTAGGAACTCCTTAAAATCTACATGCCAAATGTCAATCTTCTAGCTTTTATAGTTTCCATGAGATCTCAGCGTTCATACAGACAGACAGACGGACAGACGGACAGACGGACGGAGGACATGGCTATATCGACTCGGCTAGTGACCCTGATCAAGAATATATATACTTTATAGGGTCGGAAACGCTTTCCTTCTAGCTGTTACATACTTTTGCACGAATCACAATCTTTATACCCTTCACTCTACGAGTAACGGGTATAATTATGGAGTCTCGAAGTCCAATTTTGGGTCAACGTTAAACAAGTCATAGAATTAGAAATAACTGACATGAAAATGGGACAACAAATTAGAAATAACTGACATGAAAATGGGTCAAAACTTTGATCAACGTTAAATTGAAAAATTTGAATGCAGATTTTTAGAGAATCGAATCAGAAGTCTTTTGAGGTATGCCACTTTGGAATCGGCTTAAGTTCGGTAAAGTTATGGACTCTCGAAGTCCAATTTTGGGTCAACGTTAAACAATTCAAATTAGAAATAACTGACATGAAAATGGGTCAAAAATTTGATCAACGTTAAATTGAAAAATTTTAATGCAGATTTTTAGAGAATCGAATCAGAAGTCTTTTGAGGTATGCCACTTTGGAATCGGCTTAAGTTCGGTAAAGTTATGGACTCTCGAAGTCCAATTTTGGGTCAACGTTAAATAAGTCAAATTAGAAATAACTGACATGAAAATGGGTCAAAAATTTGATCAACGTTAAATTGAAAAATTTTAATGCAGATTTTTAGAGAATCGAATCAGAAGTCTTTAGAGGTATGCAACTTGTATACAAATAAAGTTATGGAGTCTCGAAGTCCAATTTTGGGTCAACGTTAAACAAGTCATGGAATTAGAAATAACTGACATGAAAATGGGACCACAAACTAGAAATAACTGACATGAAAATGGGTCAAAAATTTGATCAAAGTTAAATTGAAAAATTTGAATGCAGATTTTTAGAGAATCGAATCAGAAGTCTTTAGAGGTATGCCACTTTGGAATCGGCTTAAGTTTGGTAAAGTTATGGACTCTCGAATTCCAATTTTGGGTCAACGTTAAACAATTCATGGAATTAGAAATAACTGACATGAAAATGGGTCAAAAATTTGATCAACGTTAAATTGAAAAATTTTAATGAATCAGAAGTCTTTTGAGGTATGCCTCTTTGGAATCGGCTTAAGTTCGGTAAAGTTATGGACTCTCGAAGTCCAATTTTGGGTCAACGTTAAACAAGTCATGGAATTAGAAATAACTGACATGAAAATGGGACAACAAATTAGAAATAACTGACATGAAAATGGGTCAAAACTTTGATCAACGTTAAATTGAAAAATTTGAATGCAGATTTTTAGAGAATCGAATCAGAAGTCTTTAGAGGTATGCCACTTTGGAATCGGCTTAAGTTTGGTAAAGTTATGGACTCTCGAATTCCAATTTTGGGTCAACGTTAAACAATTCATGGAATTAGAAATAACTGACATGAAAATGGGTCAAAAATTTGATCAACGTTAAATTGAAAAATTTTAATGAATCAGAAGTCTTTTGAGGTATGCCTCTTTGGAATCGGCTTAAGTTCGGTAAAGTTATGGACTCTCGAAGTCCAAATTTGGGTCAACGTTAAACAAGTCATGGAATTAGAAATAACTGACATGAAAATGGGTCAAAAATTTGATCAACGTTAAATTGAAAAATTTGAATGCAGATTTTTAGAGAATCGAATCAGAAGTCTTTAGAGGTATGCCACTTTGGAATCGGCTTAAGTTTGGTACAGTTATGGACTCTCGAATTCCAATTTTGGGTCAACGTTAAACAAGTCAAATTAGAAATAACTGACATGAAAATGGGTCAAAAATTTGATCAACGTTAAATTGAAAAATTTGAATGCAGATTTTTAGAGAATCGAATCAGAAATCTTTTGAGGTATGCCACTTTGGAATCG
The DNA here is from genome assembly GCA_018152295.1 of Drosophila carrolli. Taxonomy (NCBI): domain Eukaryota; kingdom Metazoa; phylum Arthropoda; class Insecta; order Diptera; family Drosophilidae; genus Drosophila; species Drosophila carrolli. The sequence continues at coordinate 90,764 of JAECXJ010000067.1, read as the reverse complement.
GCTTAAGTTCGGTAAAGTTATGGACTCTCGAAGTCCAATTTTGTGTCAACGTTAAATAAGTCAAATTAGAAATAACTGACATGAAAATGGGTCAAAAATTTGATCAACGTTAAATTGAAAAATTTTAATGCAGATTTTTAGAGAATCGAATCAGAAGTCTTTAGAGGTATGCAACTTGTAAACAAATAAAGTTATGGAGTCTCGAAGTCCAATTTTGGGTCAACGTTAAACAAGTCATGAAATTAGAAATAACTGACATGAAAATGGGACAACAAATTAGAAATAACTGACATGAAAATGGGTCAAAATTTGATCAAAGTTAAATTGAAAAATTTGAATGCAGATTTTTAGAGAATCAAATCAGAAGTCTTTAGAGGTATGCCACTTTGGAATCGGCTTTAAGTTTGGTAAAGTTATGGACTCTCGAAGTCCAATTTTGTATCAACGTTAAATAAGTCAAATTAGAAATAACTGACATGAAAATGGGTCAAAAATTTGATCAACGTTAAATTGAAAAATTTTAATGCAGATTTTTAGAGAATCGAATCAGAAGTCTTTAGAGGTATGCAACTTGTAAACAAATAAAGTTATGGAGTCTCGAAGTCCAATTTTGGGTCAACGTTAAACAAGTCATAGAATTAGAAATAACTGACATGAAAATGGGACAACAAATTAGAAATAACTGACATGAAAATGGGTCAAAAACTTTGATCAACGTTAAATTGAAAAATTTGAATGCAGATTTTTAGAGAATCGAATCAGAAGTCTTTTGAGGTATGCCACTTTGGAATCGGCTTAAGTTCGGTAAAGTTATGGACTCTCGAATTCCAATTTTGGGTCAACGTTAAACAAGTCATGGAATTAGAAATAACTGACATGAAAATGGGTCAAAAATTTGATCAACGTTAAATTGAAAAATTTTAATGCAGATTTTTAGAGAATCGAATCAGAAGTCTTTTGAGGTATGCCACTTTGGAATCGGCTTAAGTTCGGTAAAGTTATGGACTCGAAGTCCAATTTTGTGTCAACGTTAAATAAGTCAAATTAGAAATAACTGACATGAAAATGGGTCAAAAATTTGATCAACGTTAAATTGAAAAATTTTAATGCAGATTTTTAGAGAATCGAATCAGAAGTCTTTAGAGGTATGCAACTTGTATACAAATAAAGTTATGGAGTCTCGAAGTCCAATTTGGGTCAACGTTAAACAAGTCATGGAATTAGAAATAACTGACATGAAAATGGGACCACAAATTAGAAATAACTGACATGAAAATGGGTCAAAAATTTGATCAACGTTAAATTGAAAAATTTGAATGCAGATTTTTAGAGAATCGAATCAGAAGTCTTTAGAGGTATGCCACTTTGGAATCGGCTTAAGTTTGGTAAAGTTATGGACTCTCGAATTCCAATTTTGGGTCAACGTTAAACAAGTCATGGAATTAGAAATAACTGACATGAAAATGGGTCAAAAATTTGATCAACGTTAAATTGAAAAATTTTAATGCAGATTTTTAGAGAATCGAATCAGAAGTCTTTAGAGGTATGCCACTTTGGAATCGGCTTAAGTTTGGTAAAGTTATGGACTCTCGAAGTCCAATTTTGGGTCAACGTTAAACAAGTCATGGAATTAGAAATAACTGACATGAAAATGGGACAACAAATTAAAAATAATAACATGAAAATGGGTCAAAAATTTGATCAACGTTAAATTGAAAAATTTGAATGCCTACTTATTTATTTTAAAAAATAACTGACATGAAAATGGGTCAAAAATTTGATCAACGTTAAACAAAATTTGAAAAAGAAAAAAAATTTGATCAACGTTAAATTGAAAAATTTGAATGCAGATTTTTAGAGAATCGAATCAGAAGTCTTTAGAGGTATGCAACTTGTAAACAAATAAAGTTATGGAGTCTCGAAGTCCAATTTTGGGTCAACGTTAAACAAGTCATGGAATTAGAAATAACTGACATGAAAATGGGACAACAAATTAGAAATAACTGACATGAAAATGGGTCAAAAATTTGATCAAAGTTAAATTGAAAAATTTGAATGCAGATTTTTAGAGAATCGAATCAGAAGTCTTTAGAGGTATGCCACTTTGGAATCGGCTTAAGTTTGGTAAAGTTATGGACTCTCGAAGTCCAATTTTGTGTCAACGTTAAATAAGTCAAATTAGAAATAACTGACATGAAAATGGGTCAAAAATTTGATCAACGTTAAATTGAAAAATTTTAATGCAGATTTTTAGAGAATCGAATCAGAAATCTTTAGAGGTATGCAACTTGTTAACAAATAAAGTTATGGAGTCTCGAAGTCCAATTTTTGGGTCAACGTTAAACAAGTCATGGAATTAGAAATAACTGACATGAAAATGGGACAACAAATTAGAAATAACTGACATGAAAATGGGTCAAAAATTTGATCAAAGTTAAATTGAAAAATTTGAATGCAGATTTTTAGAGAATCGAATCAGAAGTCTTTAGAGGTATGCTACTTTGGAATCGGCTTTAAGTTTGGTAAAGTTATGGACTCTCGAAGTCCAATTTTGTGTCAACGTTAAATAAGTCAAATTAGAAATAACTGACATGAAAATGGGTCAAAAATTTGATCAACGTTAAATTGAAAAATTTTAATGCAGATTTTTAGAGAATCGAATCACAAGTCTTTAGAGGTATGCAACTTGTTAACAAATAAAGTTATGGAGTCTCGAAGTCCAATTTTGGGTCAACGTTAAACAAGTCATGGAATTAGAAATAACTGACATGAAAATGGGACAACAAATTAGAAATAATGACATGAAAATGGGTCAAAAATTTGATCAAAGTTAAATTGAAAAATTTGAATGCAGAGTTTTAGAGAATCGAATCAGAAGTCTTTAGAGGTATGCCACTTTGGAATCGGCTTAAGTTTGGTAAAGTTATGGACTCTCGAATTCCAATTTTGGGTCAACGTTAAACAATTCATGGAATTAGAAATAACTGACATGAAAATGGGTCAACAATTTGATCAACGTTAAATTGAAAAATTTTAATGCAGATTTTTAGAGAGTCGAATCAGAAATCTTTTGAGGTATGCCACTTTGGAATCGGCTTAAGTTCGGTAAAGTTATGGACTCTCGAAGTCCAATTTGGTGTCAACGTTAAATAAGTCATAATTAGAAATAACTGACATGAAAATGGGTCAAAAATTTGATCAACGTTAAATTGAAAAATTTTAATGCAGATTTTTTGAGAATCGAATCAGAAGTCTTTAGAGGTATGCCACTTTGGAATCCTTAAATAAAGTTATGGAGTCTCGAAGTCCAATTTTGGGTCAACGTTAAACAAGTCATGGAATTAGAAATAACTGACATGAAAATGGGACAACAAATTAGAAATAACTGACATGAAAATGGGTCAAAAATTTGATCAACGTTAAATTGAAAAATTTTAATGCAACAGAAGTCTTTTGAGGTATGCCTCAGAAGTTTTTAGAGGCTTGCAACTTGTAAACAAATAAAGTTATGGAGTCTCGAAGTCCAATTTTGGGTCAACGTTAAACAAGTTATGGAATTAGAAATAACTGACATGAAAATGGGTCAAAAATTTGAATCAACATAAAGAAAAGTTAAATTGAAAAATTTTAATGCAGATTTTTAGAGAATAGAATCAGAAGTCTTTAGAGGTATGCCACTTTGAAATCGGCTTAAGTTTGGTTAAGTTATGGACTCTCGAATTCCAATTTTGGGTCAACGTTAAACAAGTCATGGAATTGGAAATAACTCATAAAATGGATTGTCAAAAATTTGATCAACGTAAAGTTATGGACTCTCGAATTCCAATTTTGGGTCAACGTTAAACAAGTCATGGAATTAGAAATAACTGACATGAAAATGGGTCAAAAATTTGATCAACGTTAAATTGAAAAATTTTAATGCAGATTTTTAGAGAATCGAATCAGAAGTCTTTTGAGGTATGCCACTTTGGAATCGGCTTAAGTTCGGTAAAGTTATGGACTCTCGAAGTCTAATTTTGGGTCAACGTTAAACAAGTCATGGAATAAGAAATAACTGACATGAAAATGGGTCAAAAATTTGATCAACGTTAAATTGAACAATTTTAATGCAGATTTTTAGAGAATCGAATCAGAAGTCTTTAGAGGTATGCCACTTTGGAATCGGCTTAAGTTTGGTAAAGTTATGGACTCTCGAAGTCCAATTTTGGGTCAACGTTAAACAAGTCATGGAATTAGAAATAACTGACATGAAAATGGGTCAAAAATTTGATCAACGTTAAATTGAAAAATTTTAATGCAGATTTTTAGAGAATCGAATCAGAAGTCTTTAGAGGTATGCCTCTTTGGAATCGGCTTAAGTTCGGTAAAGTCATGGACTCTCGAAGTCCAATTTTGGGTCAACGTTAAACAAGTTATGGAATTAGAAATAACTGACATGAAAATGGGTCAAAAATTTGATCAACGTTAAATTGAACAATTTTAATGCAGATTTTTAGAGAATCGAATCAGAAGTCTTTAGAGGTATGCCACTTTGGAATCGGCTTAAGTTTGGTAAAGTTATGGACTCTCGAATTCCAATTTTGGGTCAACGTTAAACAAGTCATGGAATTGGAAATAACTGACATGAAAATGGGTCAAAAATTTGATCAACGTTAAATTGAAAAATTTGAATGCAGATTTTTAGAGAATCGAATCAGAAGTCTTTAGAGGTATGCAACTTGTAAACAAATAAAGTTATGGAGTCTCGAAGTCCAATTTTGGGTCAACGTTAAACAAGTCATGGAATTAGAAATAACTGACATGAAAATGGGACAACAAATTAGAAATAACTGACATGAAAATGGGTCAAAAATTTGATCAAAGTTAAATTGAAAAATTTGAATGCAGATTTTTAGAGAATCGAATCAGAAGTCTTTAGAGGTATGCCACTTTGGAATCGGCTTAAGTTTGGTAAAGTTATGGACTCTCGAAGTCCAATTTTGTGTCAACGTTAAATAAGTCAAATTAGAAATAACTGACATGAAAATGGGTCAAAAATTTGATCAACGTTAAATTGAAAAATTTTAATGCAGATTTTTAGAGAATCGAATCAGAAGTCTTTAGAGGTATGCCACTTTGGAATCGGCTTAAGTTTGGTAAAGTTATGGACTCTCGAAGTCCAATTTTGTGTCAACGTTAAATAAGTCAAATTAGAAATAACTGACATGAAAATGGGTCAAAAATTTGATCAACGTTAAATTGAAAAATTTTAATGCAGATTTTTAGAGAATCGAATCAGAAGTCTTTAGAGGTATGCAACTTGTTAACAAATAAAGTTATGGAGTCTCGAAGTCCAATTTTGGGTCAACGTTAAACAAGTCATGGAATTAGAAATAACTGACATGAAAATGGGACAACAAATTAGAAATAACTGACATGAAAATGGGTCAAAAATTTGATCAAAGTTAAATTGAAAAATTTGAATGCAGATTTTTAGAGAATCGAATCAGAAGTCTTTAGAGGTATGCCACTTTGGAATCGGCTTAAGTTTGGTAAAGTTATGGACTCTCGAAGTCCAATTTTGTGTCAACGTTAAATAAGTCAAATTAGAAATAACTGACATGAAAATGGGTCAAAAATTTGATCAACGTTATATTGAAAAATTTTAATGCAGATTTTTAGAGAATCGAATCACAAGTCTTTAGAGGTATGCAACTTGTTAACAAATAAAGTTATGGAGTCTCGAAGTCCAATTTTGGGTCAACGTTAAACAAGTCATGGAATTAGAAATAACTGACATGAAAATGGGACAACAAATTAGAAATAACTGACATGAAAATGGGTCAAAAATTTGATCAACAATAAATTGAAAAATTTGAATGCAGATTTTTAGAGAATCGAATCAGAAGTCTTTAGAGGTATGGCACTTTGGAATCGGTTTAAGTTTGGTAAAGTTATGGACTCTCGAAGTCCAATTTTGTGTCAACGTTAAATAAGTGAAATTAGAAATAACTGACATGAAAATGGGTCAAAAATTTGATCTACGTTAAATTGAAAAATTTGACATAACTGACATGAAAATGGGTCAAAAATTTGATCAACGTTAAATTGAAAAATTTGAATGCAGATTTTTAGGGAATCGAATCAGAAGTCTTTAGAGGTATGCAACTTGTAAACAAATAAAGTTATGGAGTCTCGAAGTCCAATTTTGGGTCAACGTTAAACAAGTCATGGAATTAGAAATAACTGACATGAAAATGGGACAACAAATTAGAAATAACTGACATGAAAATGGGTCAAAACTTTGATCAACGTTAAATTGAAAAATTTGAATGCAGATTTTTAGAGAATCGAATCAGAAGTCTTTAGAGGTATGCCACTTTGGAATCGGCTTAAGTTTGGTAAAGTTATGGACTCTCGAATTCCAATTTTGGGTCAACGTTAAACAATTCATGGAATTAGAAATAACTGACATGAAAATGGGTCAAAAATTTGATCAACGTTAAATTGAAAAATTTGAATGCAGATTTTTAGAGAATCGAATCAGAAGTCTTTAGAGGTATGCCACTTTGGAATCGGCTTAAGTTTGGTAAAGTTATGGACTCTCGAATTCCTAATTTTGGGTCAACGTTAAACAATTCATGGAATTAGAAATAACTGACATGAAAATGGGTCAAAAATTTGATCAACGTTAAATTGAAAAATTTGAATGCAGATTTTTAGAGAATCGAATCAGAAGTCTTTAGAGGTATGCCACATTGGAATCGGCTTAAGTTTGGTAAAGTTATGGACTCTCGAAGTCAAATTTTGTGTTAACGTTAAATAAGTGAAATTAGAAATAACTGACATGAAAATGGGTCAAAAATTTGATCTACGTTAAATTGAAAAATTTGAAATAACTGACATGAAAATGGGTCAAAAATTTGATCAACGTTAAATTGAAAAATTTGAATGCAGATTTTTAGGGAATCGAATCAGAAGTCTTTAGAGGTATGCAACTTGTAAACAAATAAAGTTATGGAGTCTCGAAGTCCAATTTTGGGTCAACGTTAAACAAGTCATGGAATTAGAAATAACTGACATGAAAATGGGACAACAAATTAGAAATAACTGACATAAAAATGGGTCAAAAATTAGATCAACGTTAAATTGAAAAATTTGAATGCAGATTTTTAGAGAATCGAATCAGAAGTCTTTAGAGGTATGCCACTTTGGAATCGGCTTAAGTTTGGTAAAGTTATGGACTCTCGAATTCCAATTTTGGGTCAACGTTAAACAATTCATCGAATTAGAAATAACTGACATGAAAATGGGTCAAAAATTTGATCAACGTTAAATTGAAAAATTTTAATGCAGATTTTTAGAGAGTCGAATCAGAAGTCTTATGCAACTTGTAAACAAATAAAGTTATGGAGTCTCGAAGTCCAATTTTGGGTCAACGTTAAACAAGTCATGGAATTAGAAATAACTGACATGAAAATGGGACAACAAATTAGAAATAACTGACATGAAAATGGGTCAAAAATTTGATCAAAGTTAAATTGAAAAATTTGAATGCAGATTTTTAGAGAATCGAATCAGAAGTCTTTAGAGGTATGCCACTTTGGAATCGGCTTAAGTTTGGTAAAGTTATGGACTCTCGAAGTCCAATTTTGTGTCAACGTTAAATAAGTCAAATTAGAAATAACTGACATGAAAATGGGTCAAAAATTTGATCAACGTTAAATTGAAAAATTTGAATGCAGATTTTTAGAGAATCGAATCAGAAGTCTTTAGAGGTATGCCACTTTGGAATCGGCTTAAGTTTGGTAAAGTTATGGACTCTCGAAGTCAAATTTTGTGTTAACGTTAAATAAGTGAAATTAGAAATAACTGACATGAAAATGGGTCAAAAATTTGATCTACGTTAAATTGAAAATTTGAAATAACTGACATGAAAATGGGTCAAAAATTTGATCAACGTTAAATTGAAAAATTTGAATGCAGATTTTTAGGGAATCGAATCAGAAGTCTTTAGAGGTATGCAACTTGTAAACAAATAAAGTTATGGAGTCTCGAAGTCCAATTTTGGGTCAACGTTAAACAAGTCATGGAATTAGAAATAACTGACATAAAAATGGGACAACAAATTAGAAATAACTGACATGAAAATGGGTCAAAAATTTGATCAACGTTAAATTGAAAAATTTGAATGCTGATTTTTAGAGAATCGAATCAGAAGTCTTTAGAGGTATGCCACATTGGAATCGGCTTAAGTTTGGTAAAGTTATGGACTCTCGAAGTCAAATTTTGTGTCAACGTTAAATAAGTGAAATTAGAAATAACTGACATGAAAATGGGTCAAAAATTTGATCTACGTTAAATTGAAAAATTTGAAATAACTGACATGAAAATGGGTCAAAAATTTGATCAACGTTAAATTGAAAAATTTGAATGCAGATTTTTAGGGAATCGAATCAGAAGTCTTTAGAGGTATGCAACTTGTAAACAAATAAAGTTATGGAGTCTCGAAGTCCAATTTTGGGTCAACGTTAAACAAGTCATGGAATTAGAAATAACTGACATAAAAATGGGACAACAAATTAGAAATAACTGACATGAAAATGGGTCAAAAATTTGATCAACGTTAAATTGAAAAATTTGAATGCAGATTTTTGAGAATCGAATCAGAAGTCTTTAGAGGTATGCCACTTTGGAATCGGCTTAAGTTTGGTAAAGTTATGGACTCTCGAATTCCAATTTTGGGTCAACGTTAAACAATTCATCGAATTAGAAATAACTGACATGAAAATGGGTCAAAAATTTGATCAACGTTAAATTGAAAAATTTTAATGCAGATTTTTAGAGAGTCGAATCAGAAGTCTTTATGCAACTTGTAAACAAATAAAGTTATGGAGTCTCGAAGTCCAATTTTGGGTCAACGTTAAACAAGTCATGGAATTAGAAATAACTGACATGAAAATGGGACAACAAATTAGAAATAACTGACATGAAAATGGGTCAAAAATTTGATCAAAGTTAAATTGAAAAATTTGAATGCAGATTTTTAGAGAATCGAATCAGAAGTCTTTAGAGGTATGCCACTTTGGAATCGGCTTAAGTTTGGTAAAGTTATGGACTCTCGAAGTCCAATTTTGTGTCAACGTTAAATAAGTCAAATTAGAAATAACTGACATGAAAATGGGTCAAAAATTTGATCAACGTTAAATTGAAAAATTTGAATGCAGATTTTTAGAGAATCGAATCAGAAGTCTTTAGAGGTATGCCACTTTGGAATCGGCTTAAGTTTGGTAAAGTTATGGACTCTCGAAGTCAAATTTTGTGTTAACGTTAAATAAGTGAAATTAGAAATAACTGACATGAAAATGGGTCAAAAATTTGATCTACGTTAAATTGAAAAATTTGAAATAACTGACATGAAAATGGGTCAAAAATTTGATCAACGTTAAATTGAAAAATTTGAATGCAGATTTTTAGGGAATCGAATCAGAAGTCTTTAGAGGTATGCAACTTGTAAACAAATAAAGTTATGGAGTCTCGAAGTCCAATTTTGGGTCAACGTTAAACAAGTCATGGAATTAGAAATAACTGACATGAAAATGGGACAACAAATTAGAAATAACTGACATGAAAATGGGTCAAAAATTAGATCAACGTTAAAATGAAAAATTTGAATGCTGATTTTTAGAGAATCGAATCAGAAGTCTTTAGAGGTATGCCACATTGGAATCGGCTTAAGTTTGGTAAAGTTATGGACTCTCGAAGTCAAATTTTGTGTTAACGTTAAATAAGTGAAATTAGAAATAACTGACATGAAAATGGGTCAAAAATTTGATCTACGTTAAATTGAAAAATTTGAAATAACTGACATGAAATTGGGTAAAAATTTGATCAACGTTAAATTGAAAATTTGAATGCAGATTTTTAGGGAGTCGAATCAGAAGTCTTTAGAGGTATGCAACTTGTAAACAAATAAAGTTATGGAGTCTCGAAGTCCAATTTTGGGTCAACGTTAAACAAGTCATGGAATTAGAAATAACTGACATGAAAATGGGACAACAAATTAGAAATAACTGACATGAAAATGGGTCAAAAATTAGATCAACGTTAAATTGAAAAATTTGAATGCAGATTTTTAGAGAATCGAATCAGAAGTCTTTAGAGGTATGCCACTTTGGAATCGGCTTAAGTTTGGTAAAGTTATGGACTCTCGAATTCCAATTTTGGGTCAACGTTACACAATTCATCGAATTAGAAATAACTGACATGAAAATGGGTCAAAAATTTGATCAACGTTAAATTGAAAAAATTTAATGCAGATTTTTAGAGAGTCGAATCAGAAGTCTATGCAACTTGTAAACAAATAAAGTTATGGAGTCTCGAAGTCCAATTTTGGGTCAACGTTAAACAAGTCATGGAATTAGAAATAACTGACATGAAAATGGGACAACAAATTAGAAATAACTGACATGAAAATGGGTCAAAAATTTGATCAAAGTTAAATTGAAAAATTTGAATGCAGATTTTTAGAGAATCGAATCAGAAGTCTTTAGAGGTATGCCACTTTGGAATCGGCTTAAGTTTGGTAAAGTTATGGACTCTCGAAGTCCAATTTTGTGTCAACGTTAAATAAGTCAAATTAGAAATAACTGACATGAAAATGGGTCAAAAATTTGATCAACGTTAAATTGAAAAATTTGAATGCAGATTTTTAGAGAATCGAATCAGAAGTCTTTAGAGGTATGCCACTTTGGAATCGGCTTAAGTTTGGTAAAGTTATGGACTCTCGAAGTCAAATTTTGTGTTAACGTTAAATAAGTGAAATTAGAAATAACTGACATGAAAATGGGTCAAAAATTTGATCTACGTTAAATTGAAAAATTTGAAATAACTGACATGAAAATGGGTCAAAAATTTGATCAACGTTAAATTGAAAAATTTGAATGCAGATTTTTAGGGAATCGAATCAGAAGTCTTTAGAGGTATGCAAATTGTAAACAAATAAAGTTATGGAGTCTCGAAGTCCAATTTTGGGTCAACGTTAAACAAGTCATGGAATTAGAAATAACTGACATGAAAATGGGACAACAAATTAGAAATAACTGACATGAAAATGGGTAAAAAGTTCATCAACGTTAAATTGAAAAATTTGAATGCTGATTTTTAGAGAATCGAATCAGAAGTCTTTAGAGGTATGCAATTTTGGAATCGGCTTAAGTTTGGTAAAGTTATGGACTCTCGAATTCCAATTTTGGGTCAACGTTAAACAATTCATCGAATTAGAAATAACTGACATGAAAATGGGTCAAAAATTTGATCAACGTTAAATTGAAAAAATTTAATGCAGATTTTTAGAGAGTCGAATCAGAAGTCTATGCAACTTGTAAACAAATAAAGTTATAGAGTCTCGAAGTCCAATTTTGGATCAACGTTAAACAAGTCATGGAATTAGAAATAACTGACATGAAAATGGGACAACAAATTAGAAATAACTGACATGAAAATGGGTCAAAAATTTGATCAAAGTTAAATTGAAAAATTTGAATGCAGATTTTAGAGAATCGAATCAGAAGTCTTTAGAGGTATGCCACTTTGGAATCGGCTTAAGTTTGGTAAAGTTATGGACTCTCGAAGTCCAATTTTGTGTCAACGTTAAATAAGTCAAATTAGAAATAACTGACATGAAAATGGGTCAAAAATTTGATCAACGTTAAATTTAACAAGAGAGAACGCTATAGTCGGTTGCCCCGACTATCAGATACCCGTTACTCAGGTAAAGGGAGTGCGAGGGAGATGGAGATAGAAACTTTGATCACGCATAACTTTTTAACGAATGGTCCGATTTGAAAAATTTCTTCTACATTTCGATAGGTATTGATAAACACAATAAAACTGCATTTTTACTTTTCCGAAATATTTAAATTTTTAAAATCGTATATAAGCGATTGTGGGCGTCAAAGGGGGCGTGGCACCTTTTGAAACAAACTTGCGCTGCGTAGGAACTCCTAAAATCTACATGCAAAATGTCAATCTTCTAGCTTTTATAGTTTCCGAGATCTCAGCGTTCATACGGACAGACAGACAGACGGACAGACAGACGGACAGACGGACAGACGGACAGACGGACAGACGGACAGACGGACATGGCTAGATCGACTCGGCTAGTGATCCTGATCAAGAATATATATACTTTATAGGGTCGGAAACGCTTCCGTCTAGCTGTTACATACTTTTGCACGAATACAATATACCCTTTTACTCTACGAGTAACGGGTATAAAAATTTGAATGCAGCTTTTTACGGAATCGAATCAGAAGTCTTTAGAGGTATGCAACTTGTAAACAAATAAAGTTATGGAGTCTCGAAGTCCAATTTTGGGTCAACGTTAAACAAGTCATGGAATTAGAAATAACTGACATGAAAATGGGACAACAAATTAGAAATAACTGACATGAAAATGGGTCAAAAATTTGATCAACGTTAAATTGAAAAATTTGAATGCAGATTTTTAGAGAATCGAATCAGAAGTCTTTAGAGGTATGCAACTTGTAAACAAATAAAGTTATGGAGTCTCGAAGTCCAATTTTGGGTCAACGTTAAACAAGTCATGGAATTAGAAATAACTGACATGAAAATGGGACAACAAATTAGAAATAACTGACATGAAAATGGGTCAAAAATTTGATCAAAGTTAAATTGAAAAATTTGAATGCAGATTTTTAGAGAATCGAATCAGAAGTCTTTAGAGGTATGCCACTTTGGAATCGGCTTAAGTTTGGTAAAGTTATGGACTCTCGAAGTCCAATTTTGTGTCAACGTTAAATAAGTCAAATTAGAAATAACTGACATGAAAATGGGTCAAAATTTGATCAACGTTAAATTGAAAAATTTGAATGCAGATTTTAGGGAATCGAATCAGAAGTCTTTAGAGGTATGCAACTTGTAAACAAATAAAGTTATGGAGTCTCGAAGTCCAATTTTGGGTTAACGTTAAACAAGTTATGGTATTAGAAATAACTGACATGAAAATGGGTCAAAAATTTGATCAACGTTAAATTGAAAAATTTTAATGCTATAGTGTTCTTAATTTTATTTTCCTTTTGCTTCCGATCACTACGGCCACGCTTTCTTGAATGTTCCTTTTTCCTTCGTTTTATGCCTATGGCAGAAAACGATGAACATATCGATACTTTTTACCAGGGATCGCACATACAATATATAAATTCAGGGTTACACACAAAATATAATATAACTAACTTAAAACTACTTTGGCCAAGTTGGCTAGGAGGGATTGCTTACATAGTTCTTATTACTACAATTCGGCCGTCCTGACTATGAGGATCTCCCGATACTCGTTGACTTACTTCTAGTAACAATGCTACTTTGGCCATATTTATTTGTTTTACAATTGTCATTTATATCTATGTTTTTACTATTATTTCCAGTATTACTGTTTACAATAATATTATTTGTATTGCCAATTTCCTCCGTAGGATTCATTTCCTTTATCTTTTATATCTGAACTTTCATGAACATCAATTTTTTTCTTTTCCATTAAGCCAGGGTTTCATATTATGCACCGCCCATATACCAGAATATGGCACTTGGGACTGCTGAAAGTTCTCTACATCTTCAATAAAGTACCTATCATTATCTAACACCTTGGACACAACATAAGGCCCTTTAAATTTGGGAATTAACTTACTGGACACACCCTGCTGCGAGTTGAAATTTCTTACAACAACATAATCTCCCTCAAAAAATATTTGCGGCTTTTGTCGTTTTGAATCAACATAGTTTTTGTTATATCCTTGCGATTTTTTCTGGCATATATCAGCTTGTAGTCGTATTTCGTTTAGGTCTTTGTGCAAAATTTCTTGACTCTCATCAATAAAATTTTCTTTTAAACTATCAATATAACAACCCTTCTGCCTAACCCCAAACAACATTACGCTTGGGTATTGATTTAAACTTCGGTTTTTTGTATTATTCATTGTAAACTCTACTTTGTCTAAAACTTTGTGCCATGCTTGATTATTCTCTACATCTGTTAACTTTGCTATCATTGGACCTAAATCTCTATTGACTCTTTCTACTTGTCCGTTAGCTTGTGGCGAAGCTGTTGCTACTTTAATATGCCTTACATTGTTTTGTACAACAAATTCCTCAAATTCCTTTGATGTGAAACAGCTGCCTCGATCAGATATTATGTTTTTAGGTCTACTGTACGATCTGAAATAGTTTTCTAACGCTTCGATTGCTTCCTTGGAACTAGTTGTTTTTGTTGGATATAATCTGGTGAATTTTGTACATGCGTCAATTATTACTAGTATGTGCTTCTTATTCGTTTCTTTGCTATTTATTGGACCATAGTGGTCAATGTGAATGACTTCAAACGGACTTGTTCCTTTCGGAATGGGATGTAAAAAACCCTCAGTTTTACCTGTTTTATTAGAAAATGCTATACACTTTAAGCAGTTCTTTATGTGAATCTCAACTTTCTTTCTTATACATGGAAACCAATAACTCTTATTGATAAGGTCCGCTACTTTGTCAATTCCTACATGCCCCATTTCGTCATGGTATTTGTACAGAACATTTTCTTCCATTGATTGTGGAACACAAAACAGTAGCCTATCGTTACTTTTCTTGTACACGACACCATTTCGTAATTCATAGTGCTCATCCTCTTGATTTAATAACATTTCTTTAACTCTATTTATATTTTCATCTCTTCCCTGACATATAATTAGATTTTCTTCGAAAGTATTTGTTTCAACTACGAGAATGCTATTACTTCGGCTAAGTGCATCCACATGTTGCATTCTTTTTCCCGACCTGTGTTCAAGCTCGTAGTCATAGTTTTGAAGCTCTAAAGCCCATCTTGCTATACGGGGGTTTATTTCTTTTTTATTTAAAGTTAAAGTTAACGAATTGCAATCAGTTACGATTTTGAATCTAATTCCTTGCACATAAACTCGAAATCTTTTTAATGCGTTTATTATTGCTAAAGTTTCCAATTCGAAACTGTGGTATCTTGATTCCACATCGGTTGTACGTTTCGAAAAATAAAAGACAGGGTGAAATTTGTTATCCCTTTTTCTTTGTAATAATATTGCGCCATAACCTAATGAGCTTGCATCACAGTGCAACTCCGTCTCATCTCTTGGATCATATATTGCTAAAATTGGAGCTTCTATTAACTTTTCCTTAAGTATAGTGAATGCATTTAGTTCTTCTTTGCTAAAAACAAACTTCTTGTCTTTTCTGGTTAAATCGTAAAGTGGCTTTGCAATAATAGAAAAATCTTTAATAAATCTTCTAAAATAAGAGCACAATCCTATAAAGCTTGAGACCTCACTGACTTTTAAAGGCACTGGAAAAGACCTAATTGCTTGTAATCCCGTTTCGTTCGCTTTTATCCCATCTCCATTGACTGTATATCCCAAGTAATCAATAGATGATTGCAAGAATTCACATTTATCAAGCCTCAGCTCTAATTTGTTTTCAACTATACGTTTCAAAACTTCCTTTAAAACTTCGAAATGCTCATACAAACTCTCCGTCGCTATCATAATGTCATCAAGATAAATCACAACTTTTCCTGGTCGTACCATATCAGCAAATATTTTGTTAATAAATCTTTGGAATGTTGGTGGTGCATTTGTCAAGCCAAACGGCATTCTTAGAAATTCAAACTGCCCTAGTGGCGTGGTAAAAGATGTATATTTAATAGAATTATCATCCATGAACACGTGATGAAATCCGTTTTTTAAATCAAGCTTCGAAAAGAATTTTTTATTCGCTAATCTTTCCAATAAATCGTCAATTAACGGAATCGGGTAATTATCTTTAAGAGTGACCTTATTAAGACGACGATAATCGACACACATTCTAAGTTCTCCTGTCTTTTTCTTTACAAGAACAATTGGCGACACATATTCGGATTCACTTGGGCGTATATACCCATTGGCTAAATTCTCGTCTAATATTTTTTGAACTTCGGACTTTTCTGCGTAAGACAGCCTTCGAGGGGGACACCGAAACGGTTTATCACTTTCAATTGTGATCTTCATTATACATTTTATTTTAGGTGCCCTTGGACGATCAGCTTCTTCGTAAAATGTCTTGAACAAAGACTTCAGCCTACTTATATTTTCTTGATTCACCTCTTTTCCTATCGTATACGTCGCTTTACCATCGCAAATAACATTTATATTAAGCATATCTCTATCAAATGAATCCACTTTGTAACTTTCTTCATTCGCAACGATTTTGTCTAATCTGGTATCAACATCGTCCTCTAGAGCTTCATAGACTTCAGCACTAGTATCCGCTACAACTTCTAAACATTTTGCTACCTCGGGCTTGCTCGACTTCTCTACTCTTTTCTCTACTTCTATCTGCTTCTCTACGTTGACTTCTACTTTGTTATTGTTTCCAAGATCGCTCTCTACTTTTGTCTCTACATCTACCTGTTTCTCTACATTGACTTTTACTTTGTTTAATAAATCACTTTCGCATTTTTCCACTAAATGTATACCCACTGGCTTAACAGATAAATGGTTAACATCATTAACTACTTGTACAAGTTTAAAATTACTTAGACTTAGAAAATCGAGTCCTACTACCATTGAGTACCTTACAGATTCATCAGTTACAACCAATAATTCAATTAATACGTTTTTATTTGAACTTATAATTAAACAAACTGCTTTTCCAATTATATTTAGTTTACTTTCATTTATTCCGTAGAATGTATTATTCAACGTGTCCTTATCAATGATTACGTTACTGGGAACTGCGGATTTCTTTAAAAACGAAACGGGACTTCCCGAATCTATGAGGCACTCTATGGAATACAATTTATTAGAATTATGTATCGTATTTTTAAATTGAACTTTCAAATTTCTTACATATTCGTTGTTATTCTCTTTCTTCTTGTACAATGAACACTCTCTAGCCAAGTGTCCAACTTCTCCACAGGCATAGCAAGCTCCATTAGCCCGTACTGGCTTGCGACATTCCTTAGCCTGATGACCAAAACTGTGACAGTTAAAGCATTTCATGACCCTCTGTTCCGGGGTCACGGCGTTTGGTAAAGACGTAGCTTGCATCCTTCCTTGTTGTACTGGAGCTTTGGGTTTCTCTACATCTTGAAAGGCTTCCAATACATCAGCAGGCACTGCAAAACGTAGTAACTTCGCTTGGTTTTTAAGTTGTACATTTTGTATGCCATCTATCAAATACTGAACTAGTTCGTGAACAGTCATAGCGACGTCTTGTGCCAGAGTAAGCTTATCAAAATAGTAAACGGCGAATTTCTCACCGAACTGCCACTTGCGGTTTTCAAACTTGCGTCGCATTTCCAATACGTTATCCTTGGTTCCAAAAACAATTTTTAATTGTGCCAAAATCAGGTCAATACTTCCAGACAACAGTGATGGGCGAGATAACAGCCAAAAATTAGCCTTGCCCTTTAAACGCGAGCAAATTAATGGACGCATGACGTCATCACTGACTTTGAACACATTTCGAACATTTTTAACCATCAACAACCATTCGTTTATGTTGCTACTGCCGTTGTATTCTGGGAGCAGCTCTTTGACGGTGTTTAAATTCATTTCTGGCTTTAAAAGACGGTCAGCATTTTCGAAACGTAAATTTTGCATCGCCTGTTCCATGCCCGCAGCGTTGCCACCCAACTCACTTCGTAGCACGGTAAAAGTTGAAGGGTTTGGTTGAACGCCGTTTCCTTCGAGTTGAATGCCATCACGATCAATCGTCTCGACAAGCTTAAGTTCGTCGCCGTAAACGTCTTCATCTTCTTCTTCGCCGTGTTCTTCGTTGTTGTTGTTGTTGGCTGCCTTGGCGACAGCCATCTCACCGCCTTGGTCTTCGTTGTTGTTGTTGACTGCCTTGGCGTCAGCCATCTCACCGCCTTGGTCTTCGTTGTTGTTGTTGTTGGCTGCCTTGGCGTCAGCCATCTCAGCACCAATTTCACCAGAAGACTCCACTTTTTCGTAGTACAACTCCGGTGCAATTTCAGACGGTAATACCGCACTTAACTGCGCAATTAGTGCAACTTTGTTTCCCTTTGTGGACAAGCCAAGTTTTTCACAGAAACTTTTGATTTCGATCAATTTGAGTTCGCCGAGATTAATGCGTGAAGCCATGTTAATAGACATATGCCTATTTTACTTGCTTAGGTTCAGTTACCACTTCTGAATTATAGTGTTCTTAATTTTATTTTCCTTTTGCTTCCGATCACTACGGCCACGCTTTCTAGAATGTTCCTTTTTTCCTTCGTTTTATGCCTATGGCAGAAAACGATGAACATATCGATACTTTTTACCAGGGATCGCACATACAATATATAAATTCAGGGTTACACACAAAATATAATATAACTAACTTAAAACTGCTTTGGCCAAGTTGACTAGGAGGGATTGCTTACATAGTTCTTATTACTACAATGCAGATTTTTAGAGAATCGAATCAGAAGTCTTTAGAGGTATGCAACTTGTAAACAAATAAATGTTATGGAGTCTCGAAGTCCAATTTTGGGTCAACGTTAAACAAGTCATGGAATTAGAAATAACTGACATGAAAATGGGACAACAAATTAGAAATAACTGACATGAAAATGGGTCAAAAATTTGATCAACGTTAAATTGAAAAATTTGAATGCAGATTTTTAGAGAATCGAATCAGAAGTCTTTAGAGGTATGCCACATTGGAATCGGCTTAAGTTTGGTAAAGTTATGGACTCTCGAAGTCCAATTTTGTGTCAACGTTAAATAAGTGAAATTAGAAATAACTGACATGAAAATGGGTCAAAAATTTGATCAACGTTAAATTGAACAAGAGAGAACGCTATAGTCGGGTGCCCCGACTATCAGATACCCGTTACTCAGGTAAAGGGAGTGCGAGGGAGATGGAGATAGAAACTTTGATCACGCATAACTTTTTAACGAATGGTCCGATTTGAAAAATTTCTTCTACATTTCGATAGGTATTGATAAACACAATAAAACTGCATTTTTACTTTTCCGAAATATTTAAATTTTTAAAATCGTATATAAGCGATTGTGGGCCTTAAAGGGGGCGTGGCACCATTTTGAAACAAACTTGCGCTGCGTAGGAACTTCTAAAATCTACATGCAAAATGCCAATCTTCTAGCTTTTATAGTTTCCGAGATCTCAGCGTTCATACGGACAGACAGACGGACAGACGGAGAGACGGACAGACGGACAGACAGACGGACAGACGGACATGGCTAGATCGACTCGGCTAGTGATCCTGATCAAGAATATATATACTTTATAGGGTCGGATACGCTTCCTTCTAGCTGTTACATACTTTTGCACGAATACAATATACCCTTTTACTCTACGAGTAACGGGTATAAAAATTAGATATAACTGACATGAAAATGGGTCAAAAATTTGATCAACGTTAAATTGAAAAATTTGAATGCAGATTTTTAGGGAATCGAATCAGAAGTCTTTAGAGGTATGCAACTTGTAAACAAATAAAGTTATGGAGTCTCGAAGTCCAATTTTGGGTTAACGTTAAACAAGTTATGGTATTAGAAATAACTGACATGAAAATGGGTCAAAAATTTGATCAACGTTAAATTGAAAAATTTTAATGCAGATTTTTAGAGAATCGAATCAGAAGTCTTTAGAGGTATGCAACTTGTTAACAAATAAAGTTATGGAGTCTCGAAGTCCAATTTTGGGTCAACGTTAAACAAGTCATGGAATTAGAAATAACTGACATGAAAATGGGACAACAAATTAGAAATAACTGACATGAAAATGGGTCAAAAATTAGATCAACGTTAAATTGAAAAATTTGAATGCAGATTTTTAGAGAATCGAATCAGAAGTCTTTAGAGGTATGCCACTTTGGAATCGGCTTAAGTTTGGTAAAGTTATGGACTCTCGAATTCCAATTTTGGGTCAACGTTAAATAAGTCAAATTAGAAATAACTGACATGAAAATGGGTCAAAAATTTGATCAACGTTAAATTGGGTCAACGTTAAACAAGTCATGGAATTAGAAATAACTGACATGAAAATGGGACAACAAATTAGAAATAACTGACATGAAAATGGGTCAAAAATTTGATCAACGTTAAATTGAAAAATTTGAATGCAGATTTTTTGAGAATCGAATCAGAAGTCTTTAGAGGTATGCCACTTTGGAATCGGCTTAAGTTTGGTAAAGTTATGGACTCTCGAAGTCCAATTTTGGGTCAACGTTAAATAAGTCAAATTAGAAATAACTGACATGAAAATGGGTCAAAAATTTGATCAACGTTAAATTGAAAAATTTGAATGCAGATTTTTAGGAATCGAATCAGAAGTCTTTAGAGGTATGCAACTTGTAAACAAATTAAGTTATGGATCTAAGTCCAAATTTTGGTTAACGTTAAACAAGTTATGGTATTAGAAATAACTGACATGAAAATGGGTCAAAAATTTGATCAACGTTAAATTGAAAAATTTGAATGCAGATTTTTAGAGAATCGAATCAGAAGTCTTTAGAGGTATGCAACTTGTTAACAAATAAAGTTATGGAGTCTCGAAGTCCAATTTTGGGTCAACGTTAAACAAGTCATGGAATTAGAAATAACTGACATGAAAATGGGACAACAAATTAGAAATAACTGACATGAAAATGGGTCAAAAATTTGATCAACGTTAAATTGAAAAATTTGAATGCAGATTTTTAGAGAATCGAATCAGAAGTCTTTAGAGGTATGCCACTTTGGAATCGGCTTAAGTTTGGTAAAGTTATGGACTCTCGAAGTCCAATTTTGTGTCAACGTTAAATAAGTCAAATTAGAAATAACTGACATGAAAATGGGTCAAAAATTTGATCAACGTTAAATTGAAAAATTTGAATGCAGATTTTAGAGAATCGAATCAGAAGTCTTTCCACTATCGAACCGTACTCAGGTAAAGAGTGGGAGATGGAGATAGAAACTTTGATCAAGCATAACTTTTTAACGATTGGTCCGATTTGAAAAATTTCTGTCAAAATTTGATCAAGGTATTGAAAACACAATAAAATGCATTTTTACTTTTCCGAAATATTTAAATTTTTAAAATCGTATATAAGCGATTGTGGGCGTCAAAGGAACATGGGCACCTTTTGAAACAAACTTGCGATGTGGAACTCATAAAATCTGACATGAAAATGGGTCAAAAATTTGATCAACGTTAAATTGAAAAATTTGAATGCAGATTTTTAGAGAATCGAATCAGAAGTCTTTAGAGGTATGCCACTTTGGAATCGGCTTAAGTTTGGTAAAGTTATGGACTCTCGAAGTCCAATTTTATGGGTCAACGTTAAACAAGTCATGGAATTAGAAATAACTGACATGAAAATGGGTCAAAAATTTGATCAACGTTAAGATTGAAAAATTTGAATGCAGATTTTTAGAGAATCGAATCAGAAGTCTTTAGAGGTATGCAACTTGTTAACAAATAAAGTTATGGAGTCTCGAAGTCCAATTTTGGGTCAACGTTAAACAAGTCATGGAATTAGAAATAACTGACATGAAAATGGGACAACAAATTAGAAATAACTGACATGAAAATGGGTCAAAAATTTGATCAACGTTAAATTGAAAAATTTGAATGCAGATTTTTAGAGAATCGAATCAGAAGTCTTTAGAGGTATGCAACTTGTAAACAAATAAAGTTATGGAGTCTCGAAGTCCAATTTTGGGTCAACGTTAAACAAGTCATGGAATTAGAAATAACTGACATGAAAATGGGACAACAAATTAGAAATAACTGACATGAAAATGGGTCAAAAATTTGATCAACGTTAAATTGAAAAATTTGAATGCAGATTTTTAGAGAATCGAATCAGAAGTCTTTAGAGGTATGCCACTTTGGAATCGGCTTAAGTTTGGTAAAGTTATGGACTCTCGAAGTCCAATTTTGTGTCAACGTTAAATAAGTCAAATTAGAAATAACTGACATGAAAATGGGTCAAAAATTTGATCAACGTTAAATTGAAAAATTTGAATGCAGATTTTTAGGGAATCGAATCAGAAGTCTTTAGAGGTATGCAACTTGTAAACAAATAAAGTTATGGAGTCTCGAAGTCCAATTTTGGGTCAAAATGGGTCAAAAATTAGATCAACGTTAAATTGAAAAATTTGAATGCAGATTTTTAGAGAATCGAATCAGAAGTCTTTAGAGGTATGCAACTTGTAAACAAATAAAGTTATGGAGTCTCGAAGTCCAATTTTGGGTCAACGTTAAACAAGTCATGGAATTAGAAATAACTGACATGAAAATGGGACAACAAATTAGAAATAACTGACATGAAAATGGGTCAAAAATTTGATCAACGTTAAATTGAAAAATTTGAATGCAGATTTTTAGAGAATCGAATCAGAAGTCTTTAGAGGTATGCCACTTTGGAATCGGCTTAAGTTTGGTAAAGTTATGGACTCTCGAAGTCCAATTTTGTGTCAACGTTAAATAAGTCAAATTAGAAATAACTGACATGAAAATGGGTCAAAAATTTGATCAACGTTAAATTGAAAAATAAGCAATTTTGATGCAGATTTGAATCGAATCAGAAGTCTTTAGGGTAACCACTTTGGGATCGGCTTAAGTTTGGTAAAAAAAGTTATGGACTCTCGAAGTCCAATTTTGGGTCAACGTTAAACAAGTCATGGAATTAGAAATAACTGACATGAAAATGGGTCAAAAATTTGATCAACGTTAAATTGAAAAAATGCAGATTTTTAGAGAAGCGAATTAGAAGGGTTAAGAGGTATGCAATTTTGAAAAAACTTGCCTGATAAATTCAAAAATTTGATCAACGTTAAAAAGTTATCGGGATCTCAGAAATACCACTTTGGACATGAAAGTTATGGACAACAATTTAACGAGAAATAACTGACATGAAAATGGGTCAAAAATTTGATCAACGTTAAATTGAAAAATTTGAATGCAGATTTTTAGAGAATCGAATCAGAAGTCTTTAGAGGGTTGGCTACTTTGGAATCGGCTTAAGTTTGGTAAAGTTATGGACTCTCGAAAATGCCAACGTTTAGTATCATACGAGTAAATGGGACAAGTCAAATTAGAAATAACTGACATGAAAATGGGTCAAAAATTTGATCAACGTTAAATTGAAAAATTTGAATGCAGATTTTTAGAGAATCGAATCAGAAGTCTTTAGAGGTATGCCACTTTGGAATCGGCTTAAGTTTGGTAAAGTTATGGACTCTCGAAGTCCAATTTTGGGTCAACGTTAAACAAGTCATGAATTAGAAATAACTGACATGAAAATGGGTCAAAAATTTGATCAACGTTAAATTGAAAAATTTGAATGCAGATTTTTAGAGAATCGAATCAGAAGTCTTTAGAGGTATGCAACTTGTAAACAAATAAAGTTATGGAGTCTCGAAGTCCAATTTTGGGTCAACGTTAAACAAGTCATGGAATTAGAAATAACTGACATGAAAATGGGACAACAAATTAGAAATAACTGACATGAAAATGGGTCAAAAATTTGATCAACGTTAAATTGAAAAATTTGAATGCAGATTTTTAGAGAATCGAATCAGAAGTCTTTAGAGGTATGCCACTTTGGAATCGGCTTAAGTTTGGTAAAGTTATGGACTCTCGAAGTCCAATTTTGGGTCAACGTTAAATAAGTCAAATTAGAAATAACTGACATGAAAATGGGTCAAAAATTTGATCAACGTTAAATTGAAAAATTTGAATGCAGATTTTTAGAGAATCGAATCAGAAGTCTTTAGAGGTATGCAACTTGTAAACAAATAAAGTTATGGAGTCTCGAAGTCCAATTTTGGGTCAACGTTAAACAAGTCATGGAATTAGAAATAACTGACATGAAAATGGGACAACAAATTAGAAATAACTGACATGAAAATGGGTCAAAAATTTGATCAACGTTAAATTGAAAAATTTGAATGCAGATTTTTAGAGAATCGAATCAGAAGTCTTTAGAGGTATGCCACTTTGGAATCGGCTTAAGTTTGGTAAAGTTATGGACTCTCGAAGTCCAATTTTGTGTCAACGTTAAATAAGTCAGAATTAGAAATAACTGACATGAAAATGGGTCAAAAATTTGATCAACGTTAAATTGAAAAATTTGAATGCAGATTTTTAGAGAATCGAATCAGAAGTCTTTAGAGGTATGCAACTTTGGAAACAAAGGTAAAGTTATGGAGTCTCGAAGTCCAATTTTGGGTCAACGTTAAACAAGTCATGGAATTAGAAATAACTGACATGAAAATGGGACAACAAATTAGAAATAACTGACATGAAAATGGGTCAAAAATTTGATCAACGTTAAATTGAAAAATTTGAATGCAGATTTTTAGAGAATCGAATCAGAAGTCTTTAGAGGTATGCAACTTGTAAACAAATAAAGTTATGGAGTCTCGAAGTCCAATTTTGGGTCAACGTTAAACAAGTCATGGAATTAGAAATAACTGACATGAAAATGGGACAACAAATTAGAAATAACTGACATGAAAATGGGTCAAAAATTTGATCAACGTTAAATTGAAAAATTTGAATGCAGATTTTTAGAGAATCGAATCAGAAGTCTTTAGAGGTATGCCACTTTGGAATCGGCTTAAGTTTGGTAAAGTTATGGACTCTCGAAGTCCAATTTTGTGTCAACGTTAAATAAGTCAAATTAGAAATAACTGACATGAAAATGGGTCAAAAATTTGATCAACGTTAAATTGAAAAATTTGAATGCAGATTTTAGGGAAATCGAATCAGAAGTCTTTAGAGGTATGCAACTTTTAGGAATCGAACTTTAGAAATAAAGTTATGGAGTCTCGAAGTCCAATTTTGGGTCAACGTTAAACAAGTCATGGAATTAGAAATAACTGACATGAAAATGGGACAACAAATTAGAAATTAAAATAACTGACATGAAAATGGGTCAAAAATTTGATCAACGTTAAATTGAAAAATTTGAATGCAGATTTTTAGAGAATCGAATCAGAAGTCTTTAGAGGTATGCCACTTTGGAATCGGCTTAAGTTTGGTAAAGTTATGGACTCTCGAAGTCCAATTTTGGGTCAACGTTAAACAAGTCATGGAATTAGAAATAACTGACATGAAAATGGGTCAAAAATTTGATCAACGTTAAATTGAAAAATTTGAATGCAGATTTTTAGAGAATCGAATCAGAAGTCTTTAGAGGTATGCAACTTTGTAAACAAATAAAGTTATGGAGTCTCGAAGTCCAATTTTGGGTCAACGTTAAACAAGTCATGGAATTAGAAATAACTGACATGAAAATGGGACAACAAATTAGAAATAACTGACATGAAAATGGGTCAAAAATTTGATCAACGTTAAATTGAAAAATTTGAATGCAGATTTTTAGAGAATCGAATCAGAAGTCTTTAGAGGTATGCCACTTTGGAATCGGCTTAAGTTTGGTAAAGTTATGGACTCTCGAAGTCCAATTTTGGGTCAGTAAACAAGTTAAATAAGTCAAATTAGAAATAACTGACATGAAAATGGGTCAAAAATTTGATCAACGTTAAATTAAAAATGAATTAGAAATAACTGACATGAAAATGGGTCAAAAATTTGATCAACGTTAAATTGAAAAATTTGAATGCAGATTTTTAGGGAATCGAATCAGAAGTCTTTAGAGGTATGCAACTTTGTAAACAAATAAAGTTATGGAGTCTCGAAGTCCAATTTTGGGTCAACGTTAAACAAGTCATGGAATTAGAAATAACTGACATGAAAATGGGACAACAAATTAGAAATAACTGACATGAAAATGGGTCAAAAATTTGATCAACGTTAAATTGAAAAATTTGAATGCAGATTTTTAGAGAATCGAATCAGAAGTCTTTAGAGGTATGCCACTTTGGAATCGGCTTAAGTTTGGTAAAGTTATGGACTCTCGAAGTCCAATTTTGGGTCAACGTTAAACAAGTCATGAAAATTTAGAAATAACTGACATGAAAATGGGTCAAAAATTTGATCAACGTTAAATTGAAAAATTTGAATGCAGATTTTTAGAGAATCGAATCAGAAGTCTTTAGAGGTATGCCACTTTGGAATCGGCTTAAGTTTGGTAAAGTTATGGACTCTCGAAGTCCAATTTTGGGTCAACGTTAAACAAGTCATGGAATTAGAAATAACTGACATGAAAATGGGACAAAAATTAGAAATAACTGACATGAAAATGGGTCAAAAATTTGATCAACGTTAAATTGAAAAATTTGAATGCAGATTTTTAGAGAATCGAATCAGAAGTCTTTAGAGGTATGCCACTTTGGAATCGGCTTAAGTTTGGTAAAAAAGTTATGGACTCTCGAAGTCCAATTTTGGGTCAACGTTAAACAAGTCATGGAATTAGAAATAACTGACATGAAAATGGGACAACAAATTAGAAATAACTGACATGAAAATGGGTCAAAAATTTGATCAACGTTAAATTGAAAAATTTGAATGCAGATTTTTAGAGAATCGAATCAGAAGTCTTTAGAGGTATGCCACTTTGGAATCGGCTTAAGTTTGGTAAAGTTATGGACTCTCGAAGTCCAATTTTGTGTCAACGTTAAATAAGTCAAATTAGAAATAACTGACATGAAAATGGGTCAAAAATTTGATCAACGTTAAATTGAAAAATTTGAATGCAGATTTTTAGAGAATCGAATCAGAAGTCTTTAGAGGTATGCCACTTTGGAAACCAAATTTGGTAAAGTTATGGAGTCTCGAAGTCCAATTTTGGGTCAACGTTAAACAAGTCATGGAATTAGAAATAACTGACATGAAAATGGGACAACAAATTAGAAATAACTGACATGAAAATGGGTCAAAAATTTGATCAACGTTAAATTGAAAAATTTGAATGCAGATTTTTAGGGAATCGAATCAGAAGTCTTTAGAGGTATGCAACTTGTAAACAAATAAAGTTATGGAGTCTCGAAGTCCAATTTTGGGTCAACGTTAAACAAGTCATGGAATTAGAAATAACTGACATGAAAATGGGACAACAAATTAGAAATAACTGACATGAAAATGGGTCAAAAATTTGATCAACGTTAAATTGAAAAATTTGAATGCAGATTTTTAGAGAATCGAATCAGAAGTCTTTAGAGGTATGCCACTTTGTAAACGGCTAAGTTTAAAGTTATGGAGTCTCGAAGTCCAATTTTGGGTCAACGTTAAACAAGTCATGGAATTAGAAATAACTGACATGAAAATGGGACAACAAATTAGAAATAACTGACATGAAAATGGGTCAAAAATTTGATCAACGTTAAATTGAAAAATTTGAATGCAGATTTTTAGAGAATCGAATCAGAAGTCTTTAGAGGTATGCCACTTTGGAATCGGCTTAAGTTTGGTAAAGTTATGGACTCTCGAAGTCCAATTTTGGGTCAACGTTAAACAAGTCATGGAATTAGAAATAACTGACATGAAAATGGGTCAAAAATTTGATCAACGTTAATTGAAAAATTTTAATGCAGATTTTTAGAGAATCGAATCAGAAGTCTTTAGAGGTATGCAACTTGTAAACAAATAAAGTTATGGAGTCTCGAAGTCCAATTTTGGGTCAACGTTAAACAAGTCATGGAATTAGAAATAACTGACATGAAAATGGGACAACAAATTAGAAATAACTGACATGAAAATGGGTCAAAAATTTGATCAACGTTAAATTGAAAAATTTGAATGCAGATTTTTAGAGAATCGAATCAGAAGTCTTTAGAGGTATGCCACTTTGGAATCGGCTTAAGTTTGGTAAAGTTATGGACTCTCGAAGTCCAATTTTGTGTCAACGTTAAATAAGTCATGGAATTAGAAATAACTGACATGAAAATGGGTCAAAAAATTTGATCAACGTTAAATTGAAAAATTTTGAATGCAGATTTTTAGAGAATCGAATCAGAAGTCTTTAGAGGTATGCCACTTTGGAATCGGCTTAAGTTTGGTAAAGTTATGGACTCTCGAAGTCCAATTTTGGGTCAACGTTAAACAAGTCATGGAATTAGAAATAACTGACATGAAAATGGGTCAAAAATTTGATCAACGTTAAATTGAAAAATTTGAATGCAGATTTTTAGGGAATCGAATCAGAAGTCTTTAGAGGTATGCAACTTGTAAACAAATAAAGTTATGGAGTCTCGAAGTCCAATTTTGGGTCAACGTTAAACAAGTCATGGAATTAGAAATAACTGACATGAAAATGGGACAACAAATTAGAAATAACTGACATGAAAATGGGTCAAAAATTTGATCAACGTTAAATTGAAAAATTTGAATGCAGATTTTTAGAGAATCGAATCAGAAGTCTTTAGAGGTATGCCACTTTGGAATCGGCTTAAGTTTGGTAAAGTTATGGACTCTCGAAGTCCAATTTTGTGTCAACGTTAAATAAGTCAAATTAGAAATAACTGACATGAAAATGGGTCAAAAATTTGATCAACGTTAAATTGAAAAATTTGAATGCAGATTTTTAGGGAATCGAATCAGAAGTCTTTAGAGGTATGCAACTTGTAAACAAATAAAGTTATGGAGTCTCGAAGTCCAATTTTGGGTCAACGTTAAACAAGTCATGGAATTAGAAATAACTGACATGAAAATGGGACAACAAATTAGAAATAACTGACATGAAAATGGGTCAAAAATTTGATCAACGTTAAATTGAAAAATTTGAATGCAGATTTTTAGAGAATCGAATCAGAAGTCTTTAGAGGTATGCCACTTTGGAATCGGCTTAAGTTTGGTAAAGTTATGGACTCTCGAAGTCCAATTTTGGGTCAACGTTAAACAAGTCATGAATTAGAAATAACTGACATGAAAATGGGTCAAAAATTTGATCAACGTTAAATTGAAAAATTTGAATGCAGATTTTTAGAGAATCGAATCAGAAGTCTTTAGAGGTATGCAACTTGTAAACAAATAAAGTTATGGAGTCTCGAAGTCCAATTTTGGGTCAACGTTAAACAAGTCATGGAATTAGAAATAACTGACATGAAAATGGGACAACAAATTAGAAATAACTGACATGAAAATGGGTCAAAAATTTGATCAACGTTAAATTGAAAAATTTGAATGCAGATTTTTAGAGAATCGAATCAGAAGTCTTTAGAGGTATGCCACTTTGGAATCGGCTTAAGTTTGGTAAAGTTATGGACTCTCGAAGTCCAATTTTGGGTCAACGTTAAACAAGTCATGAATTAGAAATAACTGACATGAAAATGGGTCAAAAATTTGATCAACGTTAAATTGAAAAATTTGAATGCAGATTTTTAGAGAATCGAATCAGAAGTCTTTAGAGGTATGCCACTTTGGAATCGGCTTAAGTTTGGTAAAGTTATGGACTCTCGAAGTCCAATTTTGGGTCAACGTTAAACAAGTCATGGAATTAGAAATAACTGACATGAAAATGGGTCAAAAATTTGATCAACGTTAAATTGAAAAATTTGAATGCAGATTTTTAGAGAATCGAATCAGAAGTCTTTAGAGGTATGCAACTTGTAAACAAATAAAGTTATGGAGTCTCGAAGTCCAATTTTGGGTCAACGTTAAACAAGTCATGGAATTAGAAATAACTGACATGAAAATGGGACAACAAATTAGAAATAACTGACATGAAAATGGGTCAAAAATTTGATCAACGTTAAATTGAAAAATTTGAATGCAGATTTTTAGAGAATCGAATCAGAAGTCTTTAGAGGTATGCCACTTTGGAATCGGCTTAAGTTTGGTAAAGTTATGGACTCTCGAAGTTCAATTTTGTGTCAACGTTAAACAAGTCATGAATTAGAAATAACTGACATGAAAATGGGTCAAAAATTTGATCAACGTTAAATTGAAAAATTTGAATGCAGATTTTTAGAGAATCGAATCAGAAGTCTTTAGAGGTATGCCACTTTGGAATCGGCTTAAGTTTGGTAAAGTTATGGACTCTCGAAGTCCAATTTTGGGTCAACGTTAAACAAGTCATGGAAATTAGAAATAACTGACATGAAAATGGGTCAAAAATTTGATCAACGTTAAATTGAAAAATTTGAATGCAGATTTTTAGGGAATCGAATCAGAAGTCTTTAGAGGTATGCAACTTTGTAAACAAATAAAGTTATGGAGTCTCGAAGTCCAATTTTGGGTCAACGTTAAACAAGTCATGGAATTAGAAATAACTGACATGAAAATGGGACAACAAATTAGAAATAACTGACATGAAAATGGGTCAAAAATTTGATCAACGTTAAATTGAAAAATTTGAATGCAGATTTTTAGAGAATCGAATCAGAAGTCTTTAGAGGTATGCCACTTTGGAATCGGCTTAAGTTTGGTAAAGTTATGGACTCTCGAAGTCCAATTTTGGGTCAACGTTAAATAAGTCATGGAATTAGAAATAACTGACATGAAAATGGGTCAAAAATCAAAAATTTGATCAACGTTAAATTGAAAAATTTGAATGCAGATTTTTAGGGAATCGAATCAGAAGTCTTTAGAGGTATGCAACTTGTAAACAAATAAAGTTATGGAGTCTCGAAGTCCAATTTTGGGTCAACGTTAAACAAGTCATGGAATTAGAAATAACTGACATGAAAATGGGACAACAAATTAGAAATAACTGACATGAAAATGGGTCAAAAATTTGATCAACGTTAAATTGAAAAATTTGAATGCAGATTTTTAGAGAATCGAATCAGAAGTCTTTAGAGGTATGCCACTTTGGAATCGGCTTAAGTTTGGTAAAGTTATGGACTCTCGAAGTCCAATTTTGTGTCAACGTTAAATAAGTCAAATTAGAAATAACTGACATGAAAATGGGTCAAAAATTTGATCAACGTTAAATTGAAAAATTTGAATGCAGATTTTTAGGGAATCGAATCAGAAGTCTTTAGAGGTATGCAACTTGTAAACAAATAAAGTTATGGAGTCTCGAAGTCCAATTTTGGGTCAACGTTAAACAAGTCATGGAATTAGAAATAACTGACATGAAAATGGGACAACAAATTAGAAATAACTGACATGAAAATGGGTCAAAAATTTGATCAACGTTAAATTGAAAAATTTGAATGCAGATTTTTAGGGAATCGAATCAGAAGTCTTTAGAGGTATGCAACTTGTAAACAAATAAAGTTATGGAGTCTCGAAGTCCAATTTTGGGTCAACGTTAAACAAGTCATGGAATTAGAAATAACTGACATGAAAATGGGACAACAAATTAGAAATAACTGACATGAAAATGG
The DNA here is from genome assembly GCA_018152295.1 of Drosophila carrolli. Classification (NCBI taxonomy): domain Eukaryota; kingdom Metazoa; phylum Arthropoda; class Insecta; order Diptera; family Drosophilidae; genus Drosophila; species Drosophila carrolli. Next base: position 59,520 of record JAECXJ010000067.1, on the reverse strand, counting down.
GTCAAAAATTTGATCAACGTTAAATTGAAAAATTTGAATGCAGATTTTTAGAGAATCGAATCAGAAGTCTTTAGAGGTATGCCACTTTGGAATCGGCTTAAGTTTGGTAAAGTTATGGACTCTCGAAGTCCAATTTTGTGTCAACGTTAAATAAGTCAAATTAGAAATAACTGACATGAAAATGGGTCAAAAATTTGATCAACGTTAAATTGAAAAATTTGAATGCAGATTTTTAGGGAATCGAATCAGAAGTCTTTAGAGGTATGCAACTTGTAAACAAATAAAGTTATGGAGTCTCGAAGTCCAATTTTGGGTCAACGTTAAACAAGTCATGGAATTAGAAATAACTGACATGAAAATGGGACAACAAATTAGAAATAACTGACATGAAAATGGGTCAAAAATTTGATCAACGTTAAATTGAAAAATTTGAATGCAGATTTTTAGAGAATCGAATCAGAAGTCTTTAGAGGTATGCCACTTTGGAATCGGCTTAAGTTTGGTAAAGTTATGGACTCTCGAAGTCCAATTTTGGGTCAACGTTAAACAAGTCATGGAATTAGAAATAACTGACATGAAAATGGGTCAAAAATTTGATCAACGTTAAATTGAAAAATTTGAATGCAGATTTTTAGAGAATCGAATCAGAAGTCTTTAGAGGTATGCAACTTGTAAACAAATTAAAGTTATGGAGTCTCGAAGTCCAATTTTGGGTCAACGTTAAACAAGTCATGGAATTAGAAATAACTGACATGAAAATGGGACAACAAATTAGAAATAACTGACATGAAAATGGGTCAAAAATTTGATCAACGTTAAATTGAAAAATTTGAATGCAGATTTTTAGAGAATCGAATCAGAAGTCTTTAGAGGTATGCCACTTTGGAATCGGCTTAAGTTTGGTAAAGTTATGGACTCTCGAAGTCCAATTTTGGGTCAACGTTAAATAAGTCAAATTAGAAATAACTGACATGAAAATGGGTCAAAAATTTGATCAACGTTAAATTGAAAAATTTGAATGCAGATTTTTAGAGAATCGAATCAGAAGTCTTTAGAGGTATGCAACTTGTAAACAAATAAAGTTATGGAGTCTCGAAGTCCAATTTTGGGTCAACGTTAAACAAGTCATGGAATTAGAAATAACTGACATGAAAATGGGACAACAAATTAGAAATAACTGACATGAAAATGGGTCAAAAATTTGATCAACGTTAAATTGAAAAATTTGAATGCAGATTTTTAGAGAATCGAATCAGAAGTCTTTAGAGGTATGCCACTTTGGAATCAGCTTAAGTTTGGTAAAGTTATGGACTCTCGAAGTCCAATTTTGAGTCAACGTTAAATAAGTCAAATTAGAAATAACTGACATGAAAATGGGTCAAAAATTTGATCAACGTTAAATTGAAAAATTTGAATGCAGATTTTTAGAGAATCGAATCAGAAGTCTTTAGAGGTATGCCACTTTGGAATCGGCTTAAATTTGGTAAAGTTATGGACTCTCGAAGTCCAATTTTGGGTCAACGTTAAACAAGTCATGGAATTAGAAATAACTGACATGAAAATGGGACAAAATTAGAAATACGAGAAAATGGGTCAAAAATTTGATCAACGTTAAATTGAAAAATTTGAATGCAGATTTTTAGAGAATCGAATCAGAAGTCTTTAGAGGTATGCCACTTTGGAATCAGCTTAAGTTTGGTAAAGTTATGGACTCTCGAAGTCCAATTTTGGGTCAACGTTAAACAAGTCATGGAATTAGAAATAACTGACATGAAAATGGGACAACAAATTAGAAATAACTGACATGAAAATGGGTCAAAAATTTGATCAACGTTAAATTGAAAAATTTGAATGCAGATTTTTAGAGAATCGAATCAGAAGTCTTTAGAGGTATGCCACTTTGGAATCGGCTTAAGTTTGGTAAAGTTATGGACTCTCGAAGTCCAATTTTGTGTCAACGTTAAATAAGTCAAATTAGAAATAACTGACATGAAAATGGGTCAAAAATTTGATCAACGTTAAATTGAAAAATTTGAATGCAGATTTTTAGGGAATCGAATCAGAAGTCTTTAGAGGTATGCAACTTGTAAACAAATAAAGTTATGGAGTCTCGAAGTCCAATTTTGGGTCAACGTTAAACAAGTCATGGAATTAGAAATAACTGACATGAAAATGGGACAACAAATTAGAAATAACTGACATGAAAATGGGTCAAAAATTTGATCAACGTTAAATTGAAAAATTTGAATGCAGATTTTTAGAGAATCGAATCAGAAGTCTTTAGAGGTATGCCACTTTGGAATCGGCTTAAGTTTGGTAAAGTTATGGACTCTCGAAGTCCAATTTTGGGTCAACGTTAAATAAGTCATGAATTAGAAATAACTGACATGAAAATGGGTCAAAAATTTGATCAACGTTAAATTGAAAAATTTGAATGCAGATTTTTAGAGAATCGAATCAGAAGTCTTTAGAGGTATGCAACTTTGGAATCGGCTTAAATTTAAAGTTATGGAGTCTCGAAGTCCAATTTTGGGTCAACGTTAAACAAGTCATGGAATTAGAAATAACTGACATGAAAATGGGACAACAAATTAGAAATAACTGACATGAAAATGGGTCAAAAATTTGATCAACGTTAAATTGAAAAATTTGAATGCAGATTTTTAGAGAATCGAATCAGAAGTCTTTAGAGGTATGCCACTTTGGAATCGGCTTAAGTTTGGTAAAGTTATGGACTCTCGAAGTCCAATTTTGGGTCAACGTTAAACAAGTCATGGAATTAGAAATAACTGACATGAAAATGGGTCAAAAATTTGATCAACGTTAAATTGAAAAATTTGAATGCAGATTTTTAGAGAATCGAATCAGAAGTCTTTAGAGGTATGCCACTTTGGAATCGGCTTAAGTTCGGTAAAGTTATGGACTCTCGAAGTCCAATTTTGGGTCAACGTTAAACAAGTCATGGAATTAGAAATAACTGACATGAAAATGGGACAACAAATTAGAAATAACTGACATGAAAATGGGTCAAAAATTTGATCAACGTTAAATTGAAAAATTTGAATGCAGATTTTTAGAGAATCGAATCAGAAGTCTTTAGAGGTATGCCACTTTGGAATCGGCTTAAGTTTGGTAAAGTTATGGACTCTCGAAGTCCAATTTTGTGTCAACGTTAAATAAGTCAAATTAGAAATAACTGACATGAAAATGGGTCAAAAATTTGATCAACGTTAAATTGAAAAATTTGAATGCAGATTTTTAGGGAATCGAATCAGAAGTCTTTAGAGGTATGCAACTTGTAAACAAATAAAGTTATGGAGTCTCGAAGTCCAATTTTGGGTCAACGTTAAACAAGTCATGGAATTAGAAATAACTGACATGAAAATGGGACAACAAATTAGAAATAACTGACATGAAAATGGGTCAAAAATTTGATCAACGTTAAATTGAAAAATTTGAATGCAGATTTTTAGAGAATCGAATCAGAAGTCTTTAGAGGTATGCAACTTTGTAAACAAATAAAGTTATGGAGTCTCGAAGTCCAATTTTGGGTCAACGTTAAACAAGTCATGGAATTAGAAATAACTGACATGAAAATGGGACAACAAATTAGAAATAACTGACATGAAAATGGGTCAAAAATTTGATCAACGTTAAATTGAAAAATTTGAATGCAGATTTTTAGAGAATCGAATCAGAAGTCTTTAGAGGTATGCCACTTTGGAATCGGCTTAAGTTTGGTAAAGTTATGGACTCTCGAAGTCCAATTTTGTGTCAACGTTAAATAAGTCAAATTAGAAATAACTGACATGAAAATGGGTCAAAAATTTGATCAACGTTAAATTGAAAAATTTGAATGCAGATTTTTAGAGAATCGAATCAGAAGTCTTTAGAGGTATGCAACTTGTAAACAAATAAAGTTATGGAGTCTCGAAGTCCAATTTTGGGTCAACGTTAAACAAGTCATGGAATTAGAAATAACTGACATGAAAATGGGACAACAAATTAGAAATAACTGACATGAAAATGGGTCAAAAATTTGATCAACGTTAAATTGAAAAATTTGAATGCAGATTTTTAGAGAATCGAATCAGAAGTCTTTAGAGGTATGCCACTTTGGAATCGGCTTAAGTTTGGTAAAGTTATGGACTCTCGAAGTCCAATTTTGGGTCAACGTTAAATAAGTCATGGAATTAGAAATAACTGACATGAAAATGGGTCAAAAATTTGATCAACGTTAAATTGAAAAATTTGAATGCAGATTTTTAGAGAATCGAATCAGAAGTCTTTAGAGGTATGCAACTTTGGAAACGGCTTAAGTTGTAAAGTTATGGACTCTCGAAGTCCAATTTTGGGTCAACGTTAAACAAGTCATGGAATTAGAAATAACTGACATGAAAATGGGACAACAAATTAGAAATAACTGACATGAAAATGGGTCAAAAATTTGATCAACGTTAAATTGAAAAATTTGAATGCAGATTTTTAGAGAATCGAATCAGAAGTCTTTAGAGGTATGCCACTTTGGAATCGGCTTAAGTTTGGTAAAGTTATGGACTCTCGAAGTCCAATTTTGGGTCAACGTTAAACAAGTCATGGAATTAGAAATAACTGACATGAAAATGGGTCAAAAATTTGATCAACGTTAAATTGAAAAATTTGAATGCAGATTTTTAGAGAATCGAATCAGAAGTCTTTAGAGGTATGCAACTTGTAAACAAATAAAGTTATGGAGTCTCGAAGTCCAATTTTGGGTCAACGTTAAACAAGTCATGGAATTAGAAATAACTGACATGAAAATGGGACAACAAATTAGAAATAACTGACATGAAAATGGGTCAAAAATTTGATCAACGTTAAATTGAAAAATTTGAATGCAGATTTTTAGAGAATCGAATCAGAAGTCTTTAGAGGTATGCCACTTTGGAATCGGCTTAAGTTTGGTAAAGTTATGGACTCTCGAAGTCCAATTTTGGGTCAACGTTAAATAAGTCAGAATTAGAAATAACTGACATGAAAATGGGTCAAAAATTTGATCAACGTTAAATTGAAAAATTTGAATGCAGATTTTTAGAGAATCGAATCAGAAGTCTTTAGAGGTATGCCACTTTGGAATCGGCTTAAGTTTGGTAAAGTTATGGACTCTCGAAGTCCAATTTTGGGTCAACGTTAAACAAGTCATGGAATTAGAAATAACTGACATGAAAATGGGTCAAAAATTTGATCAACGTTAAATTGAAAAATTTGAATGCAGATTTTTAGAGAATCGAATCAGAAGTCTTTAGAGGTATGCAACTTTGTAAACGGCTTAAATTGTAAAGTTATGGAGTCTCGAAGTCCAATTTTGGGTCAACGTTAAACAAGTCATGGAATTAGAAATAACTGACATGAAAATGGGACAACAAATTAGAAATAACTGACATGAAAATGGGTCAAAAATTTGATCAACGTTAAATTGAAAAATTTGAATGCAGATTTTTAGAGAATCGAATCAGAAGTCTTTAGAGGTATGCCACTTTGGAATCGGCTTAAGTTTGGTAAAGTTATGGACTCTCGAAGTCCAATTTTGGGTCAACGTTAAACAAGTCAGAAAAAAGTGAACAAATTAGAAATAACTGACATGAAAATGGGTCAAAAATTTGATCAACGTTAAATTGAAAAATTTGAATGCAGATTTTTAGGGAATCGAATCAGAAGTCTTTAGAGGTATGCAACTTTGTAAACAAATAAAGTTATGGAGTCTCGAAGTCCAATTTTGGGTCAACGTTAAACAAGTCATGGAATTAGAAATAACTGACATGAAAATGGGACAACAAATTAGAAATAACTGACATGAAAATGGGTCAAAAATTTGATCAACGTTAAATTGAAAAATTTGAATGCAGATTTTTAGAGAATCGAATCAGAAGTCTTTAGAGGTATGCCACTTTGGAATCGGCTTAAGTTTGGTAAAGTTATGGACTCTCGAAGTCCAATTTTGGGTCAACGTTAAACAAGTCATGGAATTAGAAATAACTGACATGAAAATGGGTCAAAAATTTGATCAACGTTAAATTGAAAAATTTGAATGCAGATTTTTAGAGAATCGAATCAGAAGTCTTTAGAGGTATGCAACTTGTAAACAAATAAAGTTATGGAGTCTCGAAGTCCAATTTTGGGTCAACGTTAAACAAGTCATGGAATTAGAAATAACTGACATGAAAATGGGACAACAAATTAGAAATAACTGACATGAAAATGGGTCAAAAATTTGATCAACGTTAAATTGAAAAATTTGAATGCAGATTTTTAGAGAATCGAATCAGAAGTCTTTAGAGGTATGCCACTTTGGAATCGGCTTAAGTTTGGTAAAGTTATGGACTCTCGAAGTCCAATTTTGTGTCAACGTTAAACAAGTCAAATTAGAAATAACTGACATGAAAATGGGTCAAAAATTTGATCAACGTTAAATTGAAAAATTTGAATGCAGATTTTTAGAGAATCGAATCAGAAGTCTTTAGAGGTATGCAACTTGTAAACAAATAAAGTTATGGAGTCTCGAAGTCCAATTTTGGGTCAACGTTAAACAAGTCATGGAATTAGAAATAACTGACATGAAAATGGGACAACAAATTAGAAATAACTGACATGAAAATGGGTCAAAAATTTGATCAACGTTAAATTGAAAAATTTGAATGCAGATTTTTAGAGAATCGAATCAGAAGTCTTTAGAGGTATGCCACTTTGGAATCGGCTTAAGTTTGGTAAAGTTATGGACTCTCGAAGTCCAATTTTGGGTCAACGTTAAACAAGTCATGGAATTAGAAATAACTGACATGAAAATGGGACAACAAATTTGAATCAAAAAAAAATTGACAACGTTAAATTGAAAAATTTGAATGCAGATTTTTAGAGAATCGAATCAGAAGTCTTTAGAGGTTAATGCAATTTTAGGAATCGAGCTTAAATCAATTAAGTTTGGTAAAGTTATGGACTCTCGAAGTCCAATTTTGGGTCAACGTTAAACAAGTCATGGAATAAAAAATTAGAAATAACTGACATGAAAATGGGTCAAAAATTTGATCAACGTTAAATTGAAAAATTTGAATGCAGATTTTTAGAGAATCGAATCAGAAGTCTTTAGAGGTATGCCACTTTGGAATCGGCTTAAGTTTGGTAAAGTTATGGACTCTCGAAGTCCAATTTTGGGTCAACAGAATTAAAATAACGTATAAAATGACAACAAATTAGAAATAACTGACATGAAAATGGGTCAAAAATTTGATCAACGTTAAATTGAAAAATTTGAATGCAGATTTTTAGAGAATCGAATCAGAAGTCTTTAGAGGTATGCAACTTGTAAACAAATAAAGTTATGGAGTCTCGAAGTCCAATTTTGGGTCAACGTTAAACAAGTCATGGAATTAGAAATAACTGACATGAAAATGGGACAACAAATTAGAAATAACTGACATGAAAATGGGTCAAAAATTTGATCAACGTTAAATTGAAAAATTTGAATGCAGATTTTTAGAGAATCGAATCAGAAGTCTTTAGAGGTATGCCACTTTGGAATCGGCTTAAGTTTGGTAAAGTTATGGACTCTCGAAGTCCAATTTTGTGTCAACGTTAATAAGTCAAATTAGAAATAACTGACATGAAAATGGGTCAAAAATTTGATCAACGTTAAATTGAAAAATTTGAATGCAGATTTTTAGAGAATCGAATCAGAAGTCTTTAGAGGTATGCAACTTGTAAACAAATAAAGTTATGGAGTCTCGAAGTCCAATTTTGGGTCAACGTTAAACAAGTCATGGAATTAGAAATAACTGACATGAAAATGGGACAACAAATTAGAAATAACTGACATGAAAATGGGTCAAAAATTTGATCAACGTTAAATTGAAAAATTTGAATGCAGATTTTTAGAGAATCGAATCAGAAGTCTTTAGAGGTATGCCACTTTGGAATCGGCTTAAGTTTGGTAAAGTTATGGACTCTCGAAGTCCAATTTTGTGTCAACGTTAATAAGTCAAATTAGAAATAACTGACATGAAAATGGGTCAAAAATTTGATCAACGTTAAATTGAAAAATTTGAATGCAGATTTTTAGAGAATCGAATCAGAAGTCTTTAGAGGTATGCAACTTGTAAACAAATAAAGTTATGGAGTCTCGAAGTCCAATTTTGGGTCAACGTTAAACAAGTCATGGAATTAGAAATAACTGACATGAAAATGGGACAACAAATTAGAAATAACTGACATGAAAATGGGTCAAAAATTTGATCAACGTTAAATTGAAAAATTTGAATGCAGATTTTTAGAGAATCGAATCAGAAGTCTTTAGAGGTATGCCACTTTGGAATCGGCTTAAGTTTGGTAAAGTTATGGACTCTCGAAGTCCAATTTTGGGTCAACGTTAAATAAGTCATGGAATTAGAAATAACTGACATGAAAATGGGTCAAAAATTTGATCAACGTTAAATTGAAAAATTTGAATGCAGATTTTTAGGGAATCGAATCAGAAGTCTTTAGAGGTATGCCACTTTGGTAATCGAATAAAGTTATGGAGTCTCGAAGTCCAATTTTGGGTCAACGTTAAACAAGTCATGGAATTAGAAATAACTCTCGAAAATTGGCAACGTTAAACAAGTCAAATTAGAAATAACTGACATGAAAATGGGTCAAAAATTTGATCAACGTTAAATTGAAAAATTTGAATGCAGATTTTTAGAGAATCGAATCAGAAGTCTTTAGAGGTATGCCACTTTGGAATCGGCTTAAGTTCGGTAAAGTTATGGACTCTCGAAGTCCAATTTTGGGTCAACGTTAAACAAGTCATGGAATTAGAAATAACTGACATGAAAATGGGACAACAAATTAGAAATAACTGACATGAAAATGGGTCAAAAATTTGATCAACGTTAAATTGAAAAATTTGAATGCAGATTTTTAGAGAATCGAATCAGAAGTCTTTAGAGGTATGCCACTTTGTAAACAAATAAAGTTATGGAGTCTCTCGAAGTCCAATTTTGGGTCAACGTTAAACAAGTCATGGAATTAGAAATAACTGACATGAAAATGGGACAACAAATTAGAAATAACTGACATGAAAATGGGTCAAAAATTTGATCAACGTTAAATTGAAAAATTTGAATGCAGATTTTTAGAGAATCGAATCAGAAGTCTTTAGAGGTATGCCACTTTGGAATCGGCTTAAGTTTGGTAAAGTTATGGACTCTCGAAGTCCAATTTTGGGTCAACGTTAAACAAGTCATGGAATTAGAAATAACTGACATGAAAATGGGTCAAAAATTTGATCAACGTTAAATTGAAAAATTTGAATGCAGATTTTTAGAGAATCGAATCAGAAGTCTTTAGAGGTATGCAACTTTGTAAACAAATAAAGTTATGGAGTCTCGAAGTCCAATTTTGGGTCAACGTTAAACAAGTCATGGAATTAGAAATAACTGACATGAAAATGGGACAACAAATTAGAAATAACTGACATGAAAATGGGTCAAAAATTTGATCAACGTTAAATTGAAAAATTTGAATGCAGATTTTTAGAGAATCGAATCAGAAGTCTTTAGAGGTATGCCACTTTGGAATCGGCTTAAGTTTGGTAAAGTTATGGACTCTCGAAGTCCAATTTTGTGTCAACGTTAAATAAGTCAGAATTAGAAATAACTGACATGAAAATGGGTCAAAAATTTGATCAACGTTAAATTGAAAAATTTGAATGCAGATTTTTAGAGAATCGAATCAGAAGTCTTTAGAGGTATGCAACTTGTAAACAAATAAAGTTATGGAGTCTCGAAGTCCAATTTTGGGTCAACGTTAAACAAGTCATGGAATTAGAAATAACTGACATGAAAATGGGACAACAAATTAGAAATAACTGACATGAAAATGGGTCAAAAATTTGATCAACGTTAAATTGAAAAATTTGAATGCAGATTTTTAGAGAATCGAATCAGAAGTCTTTAGAGGTATGCCACTTTGGAATCGGCTTAAGTTTGGTAAAGTTATGGACTCTCGAAGTCCAATTTTGGGTCAACGTTAAATAAGTCATGGAATTAGAAATAACTGACATGAAAATGGGACAACAAATTAGAAATAACTGACATGAAAATGAAAATTTGATCAACGTTAAATTGAAAAATTTGAATGCAGATTTTTAGAGAATCGAATCAGAAGTCTTTAGAGGTATGCCACTTTGGAATCGGCTTAAGTTTGGTAAAGTTATGGACTCTCGAAGTCCAATTTTGGGTCAACGTTAAACAAGTCATGGAATTAGAAATAACTGACATGAAAATGGGTCAAAAATTTGATCAACGTTAAATTGAAAAATTTGAATGCAGATTTTTAGAGAATCGAATCAGAAGTCTTTAGAGGTATGCAACTTTGTAAAACAAATAAAGTTATGGAGTCTCGAAGTCCAATTTTGGGTCAACGTTAAACAAGTCATGGAATTAGAAATAACTGACATGAAAATGGGACAACAAATTAGAAATAACTGACATGAAAATGGGTCAAAAATTTGATCAACGTTAAATTGAAAAATTTGAATGCAGATTTTTAGAGAATCGAATCAGAAGTCTTTAGAGGTATGCCACTTTGGAATCGGCTTAAGTTTGGTAAAGTTATGGACTCTCGAAGTCCAATTTTGTGTCAACGTTAAATAAGTCAGAATTAGAAATAACTGACATGAAAATGGGTCAAAAATTTGATCAACGTTAAATTGAAAAATTTGAATGCAGATTTTTAGGGAATCGAATCAGAAGTCTTTAGAGGTATGCAACTTGTAAACAAATAAAGTTATGGAGTCTCGAAGTCCAATTTTGGGTCAACGTTAAACAAGTCATGGAATTAGAAATAACTGACATGAAAATGGGACAACAAATTAGAAATAACTGACATGAAAATGGGTCAAAAATTTGATCAACGTTAAATTGAAAAATTTGAATGCAGATTTTTAGAGAATCGAATCAGAAGTCTTTAGAGGTATGCCACTTTGGAATCGGCTTAAGTTTGGTAAAGTTATGGACTCTCGAAGTCCAATTTTGTGTCAACGTTAAATAAGTCATGAATTAGAAATAACTGACATGAAAATGGGTCAAAAATTTGATCAACGTTAAATTGAAAAATTTGAATGCAGATTTTTAGAGAATCGAATCAGAAGTCTTTAGAGGTATGCAACTTGTAAACAAATAAAGTTATGGAGTCTCGAAGTCCAATTTTGGGTCAACGTTAAACAAGTCATGGAATTAGAAATAACTGACATGAAAATGGGACAACAAATTAGAAATAACTGACATGAAAATGGGTCAAAAATTTGATCAACGTTAAATTGAAAAATTTGAATGCAGATTTTTAGAGAATCGAATCAGAAGTCTTTAGAGGTATGCCACTTTGGAATCGGCTTAAGTTTGGTAAAGTTATGGACTCTCGAAGTCCAATTTTGTGTCAACGTTAAATAAGTCAAATTAGAAATAACTGACATGAAAATGGGTCAAAAATTTGATCAACGTTAAATTGAAAAATTTGAATGCAGATTTTTAGGGAATCGAATCAGAAGTCTTTAGAGGTATGCAACTTGTAAACAAATAAAGTTATGGAGTCTCGAAGTCCAATTTTGGGTCAACGTTAAACAAGTCATGGAATTAGAAATAACTGACATGAAAATGGGACAACAAATTAGAAATAACTGACATGAAAATGGGTCAAAAATTTGATCAACGTTAAATTGAAAAATTTGAATGCAGATTTTTAGAGAATCGAATCAGAAGTCTTTAGAGGTATGCCACTTTGGAATCGGCTTAAGTTTGGTAAAGTTATGGACTCTCGAAGTCCAATTTTGTGTCAACGTTAAATAAGTCAAATTAGAAATAACTGACATGAAAATGGGTCAAAAATTTGATCAACGTTAAATTGAAAAATTTGAATGCAGATTTTTAGGGAATCGAATCAGAAGTCTTTAGAGGTATGCAACTTGTAAACAAATAAAGTTATGGAGTCTCGAAGTCCAATTTTGGGTCAACGTTAAACAAGTCATGGAATTAGAAATAACTGACATGAAAATGGGACAACAAATTAGAAATAACTGACATGAAAATGGGTCAAAAATTTGATCAACGTTAAATTGAAAAATTTGAATGCAGATTTTTAGAGAATCGAATCAGAAGTCTTTAGAGGTATGCCACTTTGGAATCGGCTTAAGTTTGGTAAAGTTATGGACTCTCGAAGTCCAATTTTGGGTCAACGTTAAATAAGTCATGAATTAGAAATAACTGACATGAAAATGGGTCAAAAATTTGATCAACGTTAAATTGAAAAATTTGAATGCAGATTTTTAGAGAATCGAATCAGAAGTCTTTAGAGGTATGCCACTTTGGAATCGGCTTAAGTTCGGTAAAGTTATGGACTCTCGAAGTCCAATTTTGGGTCAACGTTAAACAAGTCATGGAATTAGAAATAACTGACATGAAAATGGGACAACAAATTAGAAATAACTGACATGAAAATGGGTCAAAAATTTGATCAACGTTAAATTGAAAAATTTGAATGCAGATTTTTAGAGAATCGAATCAGAAGTCTTTAGAGGTATGCCACTTTGGAATCGGCTTAAGTTTGGTAAAGTTATGGACTCTCGAAGTCCAATTTTGGGTCAACGTTAAACAAGTCATGGAATTAGAAATAACTGACAAAAATTAGAAATAACTGACATGAAAATGGGTCAAAAATTTGATCAACGTTAAATTGAAAAATTTGAATGCAGATTTTTAGAGAATCGAATCAGAAGTCTTTAGAGGTATGCAACTTGTAAACAAATAAAGTTATGGAGTCTCGAAGTCCAATTTTGGGTCAACGTTAAACAAGTCATGGAATTAGAAATAACTGACATGAAAATGGGACAACAAATTAGAAATAACTGACATGAAAATGGGTCAAAAATTTGATCAACGTTAAATTGAAAAATTTGAATGCAGATTTTTAGAGAATCGAATCAGAAGTCTTTAGAGGTATGCCACTTTGGAATCGGCTTAAGTTTGGTAAAGTTATGGACTCTCGAAGTCCAATTTTGTGTCAACGTTAAATAAGTCAAATTAGAAATAACTGACATGAAAATGGGTCAAAAATTTGATCAACGTTAAATTGAAAAATTTGAATGCAGATTTTTAGGGAATCGAATCAGAAGTCTTTAGAGGTATGCAACTTGTAAACAAATAAAGTTATGGAGTCTCGAAGTCCAATTTTGGGTCAACGTTAAACAAGTCATGGAATTAGAAATAACTGACATGAAAATGGGACAACAAATTAGAAATAACTGACATGAAAATGGGTCAAAAATTTGATCAACGTTAAATTGAAAAATTTGAATGCAGATTTTTAGGGAATCGAATCAGAAGTCTTTAGAGGTATGCAACTTGTAAACAAATAAAGTTATGGAGTCTCGAAGTCCAATTTTGGGTCAAACGTTAAACAAGTCATGGAATTAGAAATAACTGACATGAAAATGGGACAACAAATTAGAAATAACTGACATGAAAATGGGTCAAAAATTTGATCAACGTTAAATTGAAAAATTTGAATGCAGATTTTTAGAGAATCGAATCAGAAGTCTTTAGAGGTATGCCACTTTGGAATCGGCTTAAGTTTGGTAAAGTTATGGACTCTCGAAGTCCAATTTTGTGTCAACGTTAAATAAGTCAAATTAGAAATAACTGACATGAAAATGGGTCAAAAATTTGATCAACGTTAAATTGAAAAATTTGAATGCAGATTTTTAGGGAATCGAATCAGAAGTCTTTAGAGGTATGCAACTTGTAAACAAATAAAGTTATGGAGTCTCGAAGTCCAATTTTGGGTCAACGTTAAACAAGTCATGGAATTAGAAATAACTGACATGAAAATGGGACAACAAATTAGAAATAACTGACATGAAAATGGGTCAAAAATTTGATCAACGTTAAATTGAAAAATTTGAATGCAGATTTTTAGAGAATCGAATCAGAAGTCTTTAGAGGTATGCCACTTTGGAATCGGCTTAAGTTTGGTAAAGTTATGGACTCTCGAAGTCCAATTTTGTGTCAACGTTAAACAAGTTATGGAATTAGAAATAACTGACATGAAAATGGGTCAAAAATTTGATCAACGTTAAATTGAAAAATTTGAATGCAGATTTTTAGGGAATCGAATCAGAAGTCTTTAGAGGTATGCAATAAAACTTGTAAACAAATAAAGTTATGGAGTCTCGAAGTCCAATTTTGGGTCAACGTTAAACAAGTCATGGAATTAGAAATAACTGACATGAAAATGGGACAACAAATTAGAAATAACTGACATGAAAATGGGTCAAAAATTTGATCAACGTTAAATTGAAAAATTTGAATGCAGATTTTTAGAGAATCGAATCAGAAGTCTTTAGAGGTATGCCACTTTGGAATCGGCTTAAGTTTGGTAAAGTTATGGACTCTCGAAGTCCAATTTTGTGTCAACGTTAAATAAGTCAAATTAGAAATAACTGACATGAAAATGGGTCAAAAATTTGATCAACGTTAAATTGAAAAATTTGAATGCAGATTTTTAGGGAATCGAATCAGAAGTCTTTAGAGGTATGCAACTTGTAAACAAATAAAGTTATGGAGTCTCGAAGTCCAATTTTGGGTCAACGTTAAACAAGTCATGGAATTAGAAATAACTGACATGAAAATGGGACAACAAATTAGAAATAACTGACATGAAAATGGGTCAAAAATTTGATCAACGTTAAATTGAAAAATTTGAATGCAGATTTTTAGAGAATCGAATCAGAAGTCTTTAGAGGTATGCCACTTTGGAATCGGCTTAAGTTTGGTAAAGTTATGGACTCTCGAAGTCCAATTTTGTGTCAACGTTAAATAAGTCATGAATTAGAAATAACTGACATGAAAATGGGTCAAAAATTTGATCAACGTTAAATTGAAAAATTTGAATGCAGATTTTTAGAGAATCGAATCAGAAGTCTTTAGAGGTATGCCACTTTGGAATCGGCTTAAGTTATGGTAAAGTTCTCGAAGTCCAATTTTGGGTCAACGTTAAACAAGTCATGGAATTAGAAATAACTGACATGAAAATGGGACAAAAATAAAATAACTGACATGAAAATGGGTCAAAAATTTGATCAACGTTAAATTGAAAAATTTGAATGCAGATTTTTAGAGAATCGAATCAGAAGTCTTTAGAGGTATGCCACTTTGGAATCGGCTTAAGTTTGGTAAAGTTATGGACTCTCGAAGTCCAATTTTGGGTCAACGTTAAATAAGTCATGGAATTAGAAATAACTGACATGAAAATGGGTCAAAAATTTGATCAACGTTAAATTGAAAAATTTGAATGCAGATTTTTAGAGAATCGAATCAGAAGTCTTTAGAGGTATGCAACTTGTAAACAAATAAAGTTATGGAGTCTCGAAGTCCAATTTTGGGTCAACGTTAAACAAGTCATGGAATTAGAAATAACTGACATGAAAATGGGACAACAAATTAGAAATAACTGACATGAAAATGGGTCAAAAATTTGATCAACGTTAAATTGAAAAATTTGAATGCAGATTTTTAGAGAATCGAATCAGAAGTCTTTAGAGGTATGCAACTTGTAAACAAATAAAGTTATGGAGTCTCGAAGTCCAATTTTGGGTCAACGTTAAACAAGTCATGGAATTAGAAATAACTGACATGAAAATGGGACAACAAATTAGAAATAACTGACATGAAAATGGGTCAAAAATTTGATCAACGTTAAATTGAAAAATTTGAATGCAGATTTTTAGAGAATCGAATCAGAAGTCTTTAGAGGTATGCCACTTTGGAATCGGCTTAAGTTTGGTAAAGTTATGGACTCTCGAAGTCCAATTTTGTGTCAACGTTAAATAAGTCAAATTAGAAATAACTGACATGAAAATGGGTCAAAAATTTGATCAACGTTAAATTGAAAAATTTGAATGCAGATTTTTAGGGAATCGAATCAGAAGTCTTTAGAGGTATGCAACTTGTAAACAAATAAAGTTATGGAGTCTCGAAGTCCAATTTTGGGTCAACGTTAAACAAGTCATGGAATTAGAAATAACTGACATGAAAATGGGACAACAAATTAGAAATAACTGACATGAAAATGGGTCAAAAATTTGATCAACGTTAAATTGAAAAATTTGAATGCAGATTTTTAGAGAATCGAATCAGAAGTCTTTAGAGGTATGCCACTTTGGAATCGGCTTAAGTTTGGTAAAGTTATGGACTCTCGAAGTCCAATTTTGTGTCAACGTTAAATAAGTCAAATTAGAAATAACTGACATGAAAATGGGTCAAAAATTTGATCAACGTTAAATTGAAAAATTTGAATGCAGATTTTTAGGGAATCGAATCAGAAGTCTTTAGAGGTATGCAACTTGTAAACAAATAAAGTTATGGAGTCTCGAAGTCCAATTTTGGGTCAACGTTAAACAAGTCATGGAATTAGAAATAACTGACATGAAAATGGGACAACAAATTAGAAATAACTGACATGAAAATGGGTCAAAAATTTGATCAACGTTAAATTGAAAAATTTGAATGCAGATTTTTAGAGAATCGAATCAGAAGTCTTTAGAGGTATGCCACTTTGGAATCGGCTTAAGTTTGGTAAAGTTATGGACTCTCGAAGTCCAATTTTGGGTCAACGTTAAACAAGTCATGAATTAGAAATAACTGACATGAAAATGGGTCAAAAATTTGATCAACGTTAAATTGAAAAATTTGAATGCAGATTTTTAGAGAATCGAATCAGAAGTCTTTAGAGGTATGCAACTTTGGAATCACTAAGTTTAAAGTTATGGAGTCTCGAAGTCCAATTTTGGGTCAACGTTAAACAAGTCATGGAATTAGAAATAACTGACATGAAAATGGGACAACAAATTAGAAATAACTGACATGAAAATGGGTCAAAAATTTGATCAACGTTAAATTGAAAAATTTGAATGCAGATTTTTAGAGAATCGAATCAGAAGTCTTTAGAGGTATGCCACTTTGGAATCGGCTTAAGTTTGGTAAAGTTATGGACTCTCGAAGTCCAATTTTGTGTCAACGTTAAATAAGTCAAATTAGAAATAACTGACATGAAAATGGGTCAAAAATTTGATCAACGTTAAATTGAAAAATTTGAATGCAGATTTTTAGGGAATCGAATCAGAAGTCTTTAGAGGTATGCAACTTGTAAACAAATAAAGTTATGGAGTCTCGAAGTCCAATTTTGGGTCAACGTTAAACAAGTCATGGAATTAGAAATAACTGACATGAAAATGGGACAACAAATTAGAAATAACTGACATGAAAATGGGTCAAAAATTTGATCAACGTTAAATTGAAAAATTTGAATGCAGATTTTTAGGGAATCGAATCAGAAGTCTTTAGAGGTATGCAACTTGTAAACAAATAAAGTTATGGAGGTCTCGAAGTCCAATTTTGGGTCAACGTTAAACAAGTCATGGAATTAGAAATAACTGACATGAAAATGGGACAACAAATTAGAAATAACTGACATGAAAATGGGTCAAAAATTTGATCAACGTTAAATTGAAAAATTTGAATGCAGATTTTTAGAGAATCGAATCAGAAGTCTTTAGAGGTATGCCACTTTGGAATCGGCTTAAGTTTGGTAAAGTTATGGACTCTCGAAGTCCAATTTTGTGTCAACGTTAAATAAGTCAAATTAGAAATAACTGACATGAAAATGGGTCAAAAATTTGATCAACGTTAAATTGAAAAATTTGAATGCAGATTTTTAGGGAATCGAATCAGAAGTCTTTAGAGGTATGCAACTTGTAAACAAATAAAGTTATGGAGTCTCGAAGTCCAATTTTGGGTCAACGTTAAACAAGTCATGGAATTAGAAATAACTGACATGAAAATGGGACAACAAATTAGAAATAACTGACATGAAAATGGGTCAAAAATTTGATCAACGTTAAATTGAAAAATTTGAATGCAGATTTTTAGGGAATCGAATCAGAAGTCTTTAGAGGTATGCAACTTGTAAACAAATAAAGTTATGGAGTCTCGAAGTCCAATTTTGGGTCAACGTTAAACAAGTCATGGAATTAGAAATAACTGACATGAAAATGGGACAACAAATTAGAAATAACTGACATGAAAATGGGTCAAAAATTTGATCAACGTTAAATTGAAAAATTTGAATGCAGATTTTTAGAGAATCGAATCAGAAGTCTTTAGAGGTATGCCACTTTGGAATCGGCTTAAGTTTGGTAAAGTTATGGACTCTCGAAGTCCAATTTTGTGTCAACGTTAAATAAGTCAAATTAGAAATAACTGACATGAAAATGGGTCAAAAATTTGATCAACGTTAAATTGAAAAATTTGAATGCAGATTTTTAGAGAATCGAATCAGAAGTCTTTAGAGGTATGCCACTTTGGAATCGGCTTAAGTTTGGTAAAGTTATGGACTCTCGAAGTCCAATTTTGGGTCAACGTTAAACAAGTCATGGAATTAGAAATAACTGACATGAAAATGGGACAAAAATTTGATCAACGTTAAATTGAAAAATTTGAATGCAGATTTTTAGAGAATCGAATCAGAAGTCTTTAGAGGTAAGCCACTTTGGAATCGGCTTAAGTTCGGTAAAGTTATGGACTCTCGAAGTCCAATTTTGGGTCAACGTTAAACAAGTCATGGAATTAGAAATAACTGACATGAAAATGGGTCAAAAAATTTGATCAACGTTAAATTGAAAAATTTGAATGCAGATTTTTAGAGAATCGAATCAGAAGTCTTTAGAGGTATGCCACTTTGGAATCGGCTTAAGTTCGGTAAAGTTATGGACTCTCGAAGTCCAATTTTGGGTCAACGTTAAATAAGTCATGGAATTAGAAATAACTGACATGAAAATGGGTCAAAAATTTGATCAACGTTAAATTGAAAAATTTGAATGCAGATTTTTAGAGAATCGAATCAGAAGTCTTTAGAGGTATGCCACTTTGGAATCGGCTTAAGTTGGTAAAGTTATGGACTCTCGAAGTTCAATTTTGGGTCAAAGTTAAACAAGTCAAATTAGAAATAACTGACATGTAAATGGGTCAAAAATTTGATCAACGTTAAATTGAAAAATTTGAATGCAGATTTTTAGAGAATCGAATCAGAAGTCTTTAGAGGTATGCCACTTTTGAATCGGCTTAAGTTTGGTAAAGTTATGGACTCTCGAAGTCCAATTTTGTGTCAACGTTAAATCAGTCAAATTAGAAATAACTGACATGAAAATGGGTCAAAAATTTGATCAACGTTAAATTGAAAAATTTGAATGCAGATTTTTAGAGAATCGAATCAGAAGTGTTTAGAGGTATGCCACTTTGGAATCGGCTTAAGTTCGGTAAAGTTATGGACTCTCGAAGTCCAATTTTGGGTCAACGTTAAATAAGTCAAATTAGAAATAACTGAAAAAAAATGGGTCAAAATTTGATAACTAAAAGTTAAATTGAAGTCAACGTTAAACAAGTCATGGAATTAGAAATAACTGACATGAAAATGGGACAACAAATTAGAAATAACTGACATGAAAATGGGTCAAAAATTTGATCAACGTTAAATTGAAAAATTTGAATGCAGATTTTTAGAGAATCGAATCAGAAGTCTTTAGAGGTATGCCACTTTGGAATCGGCTTAAGTTTGGTAAAGTTATGGACTCTCGAAGTCCAATTTTGGGTCAACGTTAAATAAGTCAAATTAGAAATAACTGACATGAAAATGGGTCAAAAATTTGATCAACGTTAAATTGAAAAATTTGAATGCAGATTTTTAGAGAATCGAATCAGAAGTCTTTAGAGGTATGCCACTTTGGAATCGGCTTAAGTTTGGTAAAGTTATGGACTCTCGAAGTCCAATTTTGGGTCAACGTTAAACAAGTCATGAATTAGAAATAACTGACATGAAAATGGGTCAAAAATTTGATCAACGTTAAATTGAAAAATTTGAATGCAGATTTTTAGAGAATCGAATCAGAAGTCTTTAGAGGTATGCCACTTTGGAATCGGCTTAAGTTTGGTAAAGTTATGGACTCTCGAAGTCCAATTTTGTGTCAACGTTAAATAAGTCAAATTAGAAATAACTGACATGAAAATGGGTCAAAAATTTGATCAACGTTAAATTGAAAAATTTGAATGCAGATTTTTAGGGAATCGAATCAGAAGTCTTTAGAGGTATGCAACTTGTAAACAAATAAAGTTATGGAGTCTCGAAGTCCAATTTTGGGTCAACGTTAAACAAGTCATGGAATTAGAAATAACTGACATGAAAATGGGACAACAAATTAGAAATAACTGACATGAAAATGGGTCAAAAATTTGATCAACGTTAAATTGAAAAATTTGAATGCAGATTTTTAGAGAATCGAATCAGAAGTCTTTAGAGGTATGCCACTTTGGAATCGGCTTAAGTTTGGTAAAGTTATGGATCTCGAAGTCCAATTTTGGGTCAACGTTAAATAATAAATTAGAAATAACTGACATGAAAATGGGTCAAAAATTTGATCAACGTTAAATTGAAAAATTTTGAATGCAGATTTTTAGAGAATCGAATCAGAAGTCTTTAGAGGTATGCCACTTTGGAATCGGCTTAAGTTTGGTAAAGTTATGGACTCTCGAAGTCCAATTTTGGGTCAACGTTAAACATGAGTCAAATTAGAAATAACTGACATGAAAATGGGTCAAAAATTTGATCAACGTTAAATTGAAAAATTTGAATGCAGATTTTTAGAGAATCGAATCAGAAGTCTTTAGAGGTATGCCACTTTGGAATCGGCTTAAGTTTGGTAAAGTTATGGACTCTCGAAGTCCAATTTTGTGTCAACGTTAAATAAGTCAAATTAGAAATAACTGACATGAAAATGGGTCAAAAATTTGATCAACGTTAAATTGAAAAATTTTAATGCAGATTTTTAGAGAATCGAATCAGAAGTCTTTAGAGGTATGCCACTTTGGAATCGGCTTAAGTTTGGTAAAGTTATGGACTCTCGAAGTCCAATTTTGGGTCAACGTTAAATAAGTCAAATTAGAAATAAAAAAAAAATTGACAACGTTAAATGAAAAATTTGAATGCAGATTTTAGAGAATGAATCAGAAGTCTTTAGAGGTATGATCAACAGTTACAAGTCCAATTTGGGTCAACGTTAAACAAGTCATGGAATTAGAAATAACTGACATGAAAATGGGACAACAAATTAGAAATAACTGACATGAAAATGGGTCAAAAATTTGATCAACGTTAAATTGAAAAATTTGAATGCAGATTTTTAGAGAATCGAATCAGAAGTCTTTAGAGGTATGCCACTTTGGAATCGGCTAAAGTTCGGTAAAGTTATGGACTCTCGAAGTCCAATTTTGGGTCAACGTTAAATAAGTCAAATTAGAAATAACTGACATGAAAATGGGTCAAAAATTTGATCAACGTTAAATTGAAAAATTTTAATGCAGATTTTTAGAGAATCGAATCAGAAGTCTTTAGAGGTATGCCACTTTGGAATCGGCTTAAGTTTGGTAAAGTTATGGACTCTCGAAGTCCAATTTTGTGTCAACGTTAAATAAGTCATGAATTAGAAATAACTGACATGAAAATGGGTCAAAAATTTGATCAACGTTAAATTGAAAAATTTGAATGCAGATTTTTAGAGAATCGAATCAGAAGTCTTTAGAGGTATGCCACTTTGGAATCGGCTTAAGTTTGGTAAAGTTATGGACTCTCGAAGTCCAATTTTGGGTCAACGTTAAATAAGTCAGAATTAGAAATAACTGACATGAAAATGGGTCAAAAAATTTGATCAACGTTAAATTGAAAAATTTGAATGCAGATTTTTAGAGAATCGAATCAGAAGTCTTTAGAGGTATGCCACTTTGGAATCGGCTTAAGTTTGGTAAAGTTATGGACTCTCGAAGTCCAATTTTGTGTCAACGTTAAATAAGTCAAATTAGAAATAACTGACATGAAAATGGGTCAAAAATTTGATCAACGTTAAATTGAAAAATTTGAATGCAGATTTTTAGGGAATCGAATCAGAAGTCTTTAGAGGTATGCAACTTGTAAACAAATAAAGTTATGGAGTCTCGAAGTCCAATTTTGGGTCAACGTTAAACAAGTCATGGAATTAGAAATAACTGACATGAAAATGGGACAACAAATTAGAAATAACTGACATGAAAATGGGTCAAAAATTTGATCAACGTTAAATTGAAAAATTTGAATGCAGATTTTTAGAGAATCGAATCAGAAGTCTTTAGAGGTATGCCACTTTGGAATCGGCTTAAGTTTGGTAAAGTTATGGACTCTCGAAGTCCAATTTTGGGTCAACGTTAAACAAGTCATGGAATTAGAAATAACTGACATGAAAATGGGTCAAAAATTTGATCAACGTTAAATTGAAAAATTTGAATGCAGATTTTTAGGGAATCGAATCAGAAGTCTTTAGAGGTATGCCACTTGGAAAAAATCGGTTAAGTATATTCTCCAGAATTTGGATTCAACGTTAATGCATTCTTGGAATCTCATAAAAATCCCAACTTCTAAAATAAAACAACCAAATTAGAAATAACTGACATGAAAATGGGTCAAAAAATTTGATCAACGTTAAATTGAAAAATTTGAATGCAGATTTTTAGAGAATCGAATCAAAAAAGTCTTCCTAGAGGTTATGCCACATTTGGAATCGGCTTAAGTTTATGGCAAAGTTATGGATCTCGAAGTCCAATTTTGGGTTCAACGTTAAATAAGTCATGGAATTAGAAATAACTGACATGAAAATGGGTCAAAATTTCAATTCGATCAACGTTAAAATGAAAAATAGTTGCGTATGAAACAGATTTTTAGAATTCGAATCAGAAGACTTTAGAGGTTTGCGTAGAAACAGAAAAGACGGAGTTATGGACGCGAATGCCAATTTGGTCAACGTTAAGAGGAAGTCCTGGAATTAGAAATAATTTGACATGAAAATGGGACAACAAATTAGAAATAACTGACATGAAAATGGGTCAAAAATTTGATCAACGTTAAATTGAAAAATTTGAATGCAGATTTTTAGAGAATCGAATCAGAAGTCTTTAGAGGTATGCCACTTTGGAATCGGCTTAAGTTTGGTAAAGTTATGGACTCTCGAAGTCCAATTTTGTGTCAACGTTAAATAAGTCAAATTAGAAATAACTGACATGAAAATGGGTCAAAAAATTTGATCAACGTTAAATTGAAAAATTTTAATGCAGATTTTTAGAGAATCGAATCAGAAGTCTTTAGAGGTATGCCACTTTGGAATCGGCTTAAGTTTGGTAAAGTTATGGACTCTCGAAGTCCAATTTTGGGTCAACGTTAAACAAGTCATGGAATTAGAAATAACTGACATGAAAATGGGACAAATTCTTTAAAATTTGATCAACGTTAAATTGAAAAATTTGAATGCAGATTTTTAGAGAATCGAATCAGAAGTCTTTAGAGGTATGCCACTTTGGAATCGGCTTAAGTTTGGTAAAGTTATGGACTCTCGAAGTCCAATTTTGGGTCAACGTTAAACAAGTCATGAAAATTAGAAATAACTGACATGAAAATGGGTCAAAAATTTGATCAACGTTAAATTGAAAAATTTGAATGCAGATTTTTAGAGAATCGAATCAGAAGTCTTTAGAGGTATGCCACTTTGGAATCGGCTTAAGTTTGGTAAAGTTATGGACTCTCGAAGTCCAATTTTGTGTCAACGTTAAATAAGTCAAATTAGAAATAACTGACATGAAAATGGGTCAAAAATTTGATCAACGTTAAATTGAAAAATTTGAATGCAGATTTTTAGGGAATCGAATCAGAAGTCTTTAGAGGTATGCAACTTGTAAACAAATAAAGTTATGGAGTCTCGAAGTCCAATTTTGGGTCAACGTTAAACAAGTCATGGAATTAGAAATAACTGACATGAAAATGGGATTGATCAAAAAATTTGATCAACGTTAAATTGAAAAATTTGAATGCAGATTTTTAGAGAATCGAATCAGAAGTCTTTAGAGGTATGCCACTTTGGAATCGGCTTAAGTTTGGTAAAGTTATGGACTCTCGAAGTCCAATTTTGTGTCAACGTTAAATAAGTCAAATTAGAAATAACTGACATGAAAATGGGTCAAAAATTTGATCAACGTTAAATTGAAAAATTTGAATGCAGATTTTTAGGGAATCGAATCAGAAGTCTTTAGAGGTATGCAACTTGTAAACAAATAAAGTTATGGAGTCTCGAAGTCAAATTTTGGGTCAACGTTAAACAAGTCATGGAATTAGAAATAACTGACATGAAAATGGGTCAAAAATTTTGATCAACGTTAAATTGAAAAATTTGAATGCAGATTTTTAGAGAATCGAATCAGAAGTCTTTAGAGGTATGCCACTTTGGAATCGGCTTAAGTTTGGTAAAGTTATGGACTCTCGAAGTCCAATTTTGGGTCAACGTTAAACAAGTCATGGAATTAGAAATAACTGACATGAAAATGGGTCAAAAATTTGATCAACGTTAAATTGAAAAATTTGAATGCAGATTTTTAGAGAATCGAATCAGAAGTCTTTAGAGGTATGCCACTTTGGAATCGGCTTAAGTTTGGTAAAGTTATGGACTCTCGAAGTCCAATTTTGGGTCAACGTTAAATAAGTCAAATTAGAAATAACTGACATGAAAATGGGTCAAAAATTTGATCAACGTTAAATTGAAAAATTTGAATGCAGATTTTTAGGGAATCGAATCAGAAGTCTTTAGAGGTATGCAACTTGTAAACAAATAAAGTTATGGAGTCTCGAAGTCCAATTTTGGGTCAACGTTAAACAAGTCATGGAATTAGAAATAACTGACATGAAAATGGGTCAAAAATTTGATCAACGTTAAATTGAAAAATTTGAATGCAGATTTTTAGGGAATCGAATCAGAAGTCTTTAGAGGTATGCCACTTTGGAATCGGCTTAAGTTTGGTAAAGTTATGGACTCTCGAAGTCCAATTTTGGGTCAACGTTAAATAAGTCAAATTAGAAATAACTGACATGAAAATGGGTCAAAAATTTGATCAACGTTAAATTGAAAAATTTGAATGCAGATTTTTAGGGAATCGAATCAGAAGTCTTTAGAGGTATGCAACTTGTAAACAAATAAAGTTATGGAGTCTCGAAGTCCAATTTTGGGTCAACGTTAAACAAGTCATGGAATTAGAAATAACTGACATGAAAATGGGTCAAAAATTTGATCAACGTTAAATTGAAAAATTTGAATGCAGATTTTTAGAGAATCGAATCAGAAGTCTTTAGAGGTATGCCACTTTGGAATCGGCTTAAGTTTGGTAAAGTTATGGACTCTCGAAGTCCAATTTTGTGTCAACGTTAAATAAGTCAAATTAGAAATAACTGACATGAAAATGGGTCAAAAATTTGATCAACGTTAAATTGAAAAATTTGAATGCAGATTTTTAGAGAATCGAATCAGAAGTCTTTAGAGGTATGCCACTTTGGAATCGGCTTAAGTTTGGTAAAGTTATGGACTCTCGAAGTCCAATTTTGGGTCAACGTTAAACAAGTCATGGAATTAGAAATAACTGACATGAAAATGGGAAAAGTCAAAAATTTGATCAACGTTAAATTGAAAAATTTGAATGCAGATTTTTAGAGAATCGAATCAGAAGTCTTTAGAGGTATGCCACTTTGGAATCGGCTTAAGTTTGGTAAAGTTATGGACTCTCGAATTCCAATTTTGGGTCAACGTTAAACAAGTCATGGAATTAGAAATAACTGACATGAAAATGGGTCAAAAATTTGATCAACGTTAAATTGAAAAATTTTGAATGCAGATTTTTTAGAGAATCGAATCAGAAGTCTTTAGAGGTATGCCACTTTGGAATCGGCTTAAGTTTGGTAAAGTTATGGACTCTCGAAGTCCAATTTTGTGTCAACGTTAAATAAGTCAAATTAGAAATAACTGACATGAAAATGGGTCAAAAATTTGATCAACGTTAAATTGAAAAATTTGAATGCAGATTTTTAGGGAATCGAATCAGAAGTCTTTAGAGGTATGCAACTTGTAAACAAATAAAGTTATGGAGTCTCGAAGTCCAATTTTGGGTCAACGTTAAACAAGTCATGGAATTAGAAATAACTGACATGAAAATTTGTCAAAAATTTGATCAACGTGTAAATTGAAAAATTTGAATGCAGATTTTTAGGGAATCGAATCAGAAGTCTTTAGAGGTATGCCACTTTGGAATCGGCTTAAGTTTGGTAAAGTTATGGACTCTCGAAGTCCAATTTTGTGTCAACGTTAAATAAGTCAAATTAGAAATAACTGACATGAAAATGGGTCAAAAATTTGATCAACGTTAAATGGAAAAATTTGAATGCAGATTTTTAGGGAATCGAATCAGAAGTCTTTAGAGGTATGCAACTTGTAAACAAATAAAGTTATGGAGTCTCGAAGTCAAATTTTGGGTCAACGTTAAACAAGTCATGGAATTAGAAATAACTGACATGAAAATGGGTCAACAAATTAGAAATCAACGATTAAAATGAAAAATTTGATCAACGTTAAATTGAAAGATTTTTAGAGAATCGAATCAGAAGTCTTTAGAGGTATGCCACTTTGGAATCGGCTTAAGTTTGGTAAAGTTATGGACTCTCGAATTCCAATTTTGGGTCAACGTTAAACAAGTCATGGAATTAGAAATAACTGACATGAAAATGGGACAAAAATTTGATCAACGTTAAATTGAAAAATTTGAATGCAGATTTTTTGGGAATCGAATCAGAAGTCTTTAGAGGTATGCCACTTTGGAATCGGCTTAAGTTTGGTAAAGTTATGGACTCTCGAAGTCCAATTTTGTGTCAACGTTAAATAAGTCAAATTAGAAATAACTGACATGAAAATGGGTCAAAAATTTGATCAACGTTAAATTGAAAAATTTGAATGCAGATTTTTAGAGAATCGAATCAGAAGTCTTTAGAGGTAGCAACTTGTAAACAAATAAAGTTATGGACTCTCGAAGTCCAATTTTGTGTCAACGTTAAATAAGTCAAATTAGAAATAACTGACATGAAAATGGGTCAAAAATTTGATCAACGTTAAATTGAAAAATTTGAATGCAGATTTTTAGAGAATCGAACCAGAAGTCTTTAGAGGTATGCCACTTTGGAATCGGCTTAAGTTTCGTAAAGTTATGGACTCTCGAATTCCAATTTTGGGTCAACGTTAAACAAGTCAAGGAATTAGAAATAACTGACATGAAAATGGGACAAAAATTTGATCAACGTTAAATTGAAAAATTTGAATGCAGATTTTTAGAGAATCGAATCAGAAGTCTTTAGAGGTATGCCACTTTGGAATCGGCTTAAGTTTGGTAAAGTTATGGACTCTCGAAGTCCAATTTTGGGTCAACGTTAAACAAGTCATGGAATTAGAAATAACTGACATGAAAATGGGACAAAAATGGTCAAAAATTTGATCAACGTTAAATTGAAAAATTTGAATGCAGATTTTTAGAGAATCGAATCAGAAGTCTTTAGAGGTATGCCACTTTGGAATCGGCTTAAGTTTGGTAAAGTTATGGACTCTCGAATTCCAATTTTGTGTCAACGTTAAATAAGTCAAATTAGAAATAACTGACATGAAAATGGGTCAAAAATTTGATCAACGTTAAATTGAAAAATTTGAATGCAGATTTTTAGGGAATCGAATCAGAAGTCTTTAGAGGTATGCAACTTGTAAACAAATAAAGTTATGGAGTCTCGAAGTCCAATTTTGGGTCAACGTTAAACAAGTCATGGAATTAGAAATAACTGACATGAAAATGGGTCAAAAATTTTGATCAACGTTAAATTGAAAAATTTGAATGCAGATTTTTAGGAATCGAATCAGAAGTCTTTAGAGGTATGCCACTTTGGAATCGGCTTAAGTTTGGTAAAGTTATGGACTCTCGAAGTCCAATTTTGTGTCAACGTTAAATAAGTCAAATTAGAAATAACTGACATGAAAATGGGTCAAAAATTTGATCAACGTTAAATTGAAAAATTTGAATGCAGATTTTTAGAGAATCGAATCAGAAGTCTTTAGAGGTATGCCACTTTGGAATCGGCTTAAGTTTGGTAAAGTTATGGACTCTCGAAGTCCAATTTTGGGTCAACGTTAAACAAGTCATGGAATTAGAAATAACTGACATGAAAATGGGACAAAAATTTGATCAACGTTAAATTGAAAAATTTGAATGCAGATTTTTAGAGAATCGAATCAGAAGTCTTAAGAGGTATTCCACTTTGGAATCGGCTTAAGTTTGGTAAAGTTATGGACTCTCGAATTCCAATTTTGGGTCAACGTTAAACAAGTTATGGAATTAGAAATAACTGACATGAAAATGGGTCAAAAATTTGATCAACGTTAAATTGAAAAATTTTAATGCAGATTTTTAGAGAATCGAATCAGAAGTCTTTAGAGGTATGCAACTTGTAAACAAATAAAGTTATGGAGTCTCGAAGTCCAATTTTGGGTCAACGTTAAACAAGTCATGGAATTAGAAATAACTGACATGAAAATGGGTCAAAAATTTGATCAACGTTAAATTGAAAAATTTGAATGCAGATTTTTAGGGAATCGAATCAGAAGTCTTTAGAGGTATGCAACTTGTAAACAAATAAAGTTATGGAGTCTCGAAGTCCAATTTTGGGTCAACGTTAAACAAGTCATGGAATTAGAAATAACTGACATGAAAATGGGACAACAAATTAGAAATAACTGACATGAAAATGGGTCAAAAATTTGATCAACGTTAAATTGAAAAATTTGAATGCAGATTTTTAGAGAATCGAATCAGAAGTCTTTAGAGGTATGCCACTTTGGAATCGGCTTAAGTTTGGTAAAGTTATGGACTCTCGAATTCCAATTTTGGGTCAACGTTAAACAAGTCATGGAATTAGAAATAACTGACATGAAAATGGGACAAAAATTTGATCAACGTTAAATTGAAAAATTTGAATGCAGATTTTTAGAGAATCGAATCAGAAGTCTTTAGAGGTATGCCACTTTGGAATCGGTTTAAGTTTGGTAAAGTTATGGACTCTCGAAGTCCAATTTTGTGTCAACGTTAAATAAGTCAAATTAGAAATAACTGACATGAAAATGGGTCAAAAATTTGATCAACGTTAAATTGAAAAAATTGAATGCAGATTTTTAGAGAATCGAATCAGAAGTCTTTAGAGGTATGCCACTTTGGAATCGGCTTAAGTTTGGTAAAGTTATGGACTCTCGAATTCCAATTTTGGGTCAACGTTAAACAAGTCATGGAATTAGAAATAACTGACATGAAAATGGGACAAAAATTTGATCAACGTTAAATTGAAAAATTTGAATGCAGATTTTTAGAGAATCGAATCAGAAGTCTTAAGAGGCATTCCACTTTGCAATCGGCTTAAGTTTGGTAAAGTTATGGACTCTCGAATTCCAATTTTGGGTCAACGTTAAACAAGTTATGGAATTAGAAATAACTGACATGAAAATGGGTCAAAAATTTGATCAACGTTAAATTGAAAAATTTTAATGCAGATTTTTAGAGAATCGAATCAGAAGTCTTTAGAGGTATGCAACTTGTAAACAAATAAAGTTATGGACTCTCGAATTCCAATTTTGGGTCAACGTTAAACAAGTCATGGAATTAGAAATAACTGACATGAAAATGGGTCAAAAATTTGATCAACGTTAAATTCAAAAATTTGAATGCAGATTTTTAGGAATCGAATCAGAAGTCTTTAGAGGTATGCCACTTTGGAATCGGCTTAAGTTTGGTAAAGTTATGGACTCTCGAAGTCCAATTTTATGTCAACGTTAAATAAGTCAAATTAGAAATAACTGACATGAAAATGGGTCAAAAATTTGATCAACGTTAAATTGAAAAATTTGAATGCAGATTTTTAGAGAATCGAATCAGAAGTCTTTAGAGGTATGCCACTTTGGAATCGGCTTAAGTTTGGTAAAGTTATGGACTCTCGAATTCCAATCTTGGGTCAACGTTAAACAAGTCACGGAATTAGAAATAACTGACATGAAAATGGGACAAAAATGAAAAATTTGATCAACGTTAAATTGAAAAATTTTAGTGCAGATTTTTAGAGAATCGAATCAGAAGTCTTAAGAGGCATTCCACTTTGGAATCGGCTTAAGTTTGGTAAAGTTATGGACTCTCGAATTCCAATTTTGGGTCAACGTTAAACAAGTCATGGAATTAGAAATAACTGACATGAAAATGGGACAAAAATTTGATCAACGTTAAATTGAAAAATTTGAATGCAGATTTTTAGAGAATCGAATCAGAAGTCTTTAGAGGTATGCAACTTGTAAACAAATAAAGTTATGGAGTCTCGAAGTCCAATTTTGGGTCAACGTTAAACAAGTCATGGAATTAGAAATAACTGACATGAAAATGGGTCAAAAATTTGAACAACGTTAAATTGAAAAATTTGAATGCAGATTTTTAGGGAATCGAATCAGAAGTCTTTAGAGGTATGCAACTTGTAAACAAATAAAGTTATGGAGTCTCGAAGTCCAATTTTGGGTCAACGTTAAACAAGTCATGGAATTAGAAATAACTGACATGAAAATGGGACAACAAATTAGAAATAACTGACATGAAAATGGGTCAAAAATTTGATCAACGTTAAATTGAAAAATTTGAATGCAGATTTTTAGAGAATCGAATCAGAAGTCTTTAGAGGTATGCCACTTTGGAATCGGCTTAAGTTTGGTAAAGTTATGGACTCTCGAATTCCAATCTTGGGTCAACGTTAAACAAGTCAAGTAATTAGAAATAACTGACATGAAAATGGGACAAAAATTTGATCAACGTTAAATTGAAAAATTTTAGTGCAGATTTTTAGAGAATCTAATCAGAAGTCTTTAGAGGTATGCCACTTTGGAATCGGTTTAAGTTTGGTAAAGTTATGGACTCTCGAAGTCCAATTTTGTGTCAACGTTAAATAAGTCAAATTAGAAATAACTGACATGAAAATGGGTCAAAAATTTGATCAACGTTAAATTGAAAAAAATGAATGCAGATTTTTAGAGAGTCGAATCAGAAGTCTTTAGAGGTATGCCACTTTGGAATCGGCTTAAGTGTGGTAAAGTTATGGACTCTCGAATTCCAATTTTGGGTCAACGTTAAACAAGTCATGGAATTAGAAATAACTGACATGAAAATGGGACAAAAATTTGATCAACGTTAAATTGAAAAATTTGAATGCAGATTTTTAGAGAATCGAATCAGAAGTCTTAAGAGGCATTCCACTTTGGAATCGGCTTAAGTTTGGTAAAGTTATGGACTCTCGGATTCCAATTTTGGGTCAACGTTAAACAAGTTATGGAATTAGAAATAACTGACATGAAAATGGGTCAAAAATTTGATCAACGTTAAATTGAAAAATTTTAATGCAGATTTTTAGAGAATCGAATCAGAAGTCTTTAGAGGTATGCAACTTGTAAACAAATAAAGTTATGGAGTCTCGAAGTCCAATTTTGGGTCAACGTTAAACAAGTCATGGAATTAGAAATAACTGACATGAAAATGGGTCAAAAATTTGAACAACGTTAAATTGAACGAGGACGGAAGCTAACTTCGGCAAGCCGAAGTTTTAATACCCTTGCAGACTTTGCCGAAATTGCTAAAACTGAAAAAGTAGCGATAGGAATAAGGTATACATAAATAAACTAGATTTGCGTCGTTTGATGTCAATTGCTTTTATACTGCAAAAATGTCATATAAAATAGAAAAAAAGGGATACTTTCGCAGCCTTTAACTATTTTTCCTACGGAAGCTATAAGAAATAGACGTCCGATCGGCAAGCGCTTTTACCCTAATCAAGATATGCGTAAATAAATAAGACTTGGAAAAATTTATGTCAGTAGCTTACACACTACGTGAAAAATTCAGAAAACCAACAAATTTGGACCGATTTCACCGAATTGTTCCTATGGGAGCTATAGGATATAGACGTCCGATCGCCAAGCGCTTTTACCCTGATCAAGGTATGCATAAAAAAAATAAGATTTGGAAAGATTTATGTTAAATGCTTTTACACTGCGCGAAATATCTTCCATTCTTGAAAGTTATATCCGATTGTTCCTATGGGAGCTATAGGATATAGACGTCGAATCAGCACGCGCTTTTACCTTGATGAAGGAATGCATTAAAAAATACGATTTGAAAAAATTTATAGCAATAGCTTTTACACAGCGCGAAATATTCTGAAAAACATCAAATTTGGACCGATTTTACCCTATTGTTCCTATGGAGAGCTATAGGATATAGACGTCCGGATCGCCACGCGCTTTTACCCTGATCAAGGTATGCATAAAAAAACGATTTGGACAGATTCATGTCAAAAGCTTTTACACTGCGCGAAATATCATCAATTCTGGCAAGATATATCCGATTGTTCCTATGGGAGCTATAGGATATAGACGTCCGATCGGGGCGATTTTCAAACTTGATCTGCGTACACATGTTTTAGGACGAGTGTGAAAGTTTCAGATCGCTAGCTTTTAAACTGAGCTCGCAAACGGTATTGAAACAGACGGACAGACGGACAGACGGACAGACGGACAGACGGACATGGCTATATCGACTCAGGAGGTGATCCTGATCAAGAATAATATACTTTATAGGGTCGGAAACGTCTCCTTCACTGCGTTACAAACTTCTGACCAAAATTATAATACCCTCTGCAAGGGTATAAAAAATTTGAATGCAGATTTTTAGGGAATCGAATCAGAAGTCTTTAGAGGTATGCAACTTGTAAACAAATAAAGTTATGGAGTCTCGAAGTCCAATTTTGGGTCAACGTTAAACAAGTCATGGAATTAGAAATAACTGACATGAAAATGGGACAACAAATTAGAAATAACTGACATGAAAATGGGTCAAAAATTTGATCAACGTTAAATTGAAAAAATTGAATGCAGATTTTTAGAGAATCGAATTAGAAGTCTTTAGAGGTAAGCCACTTTGGAATCGGCTTAAGTTCGGTAAAGTTATGGACTCTCGAAGTCCAATTTTGGGTCAACGTTAAATAAGTCAAATTAGAAATAACTGACATGAAAATGGGTCAAAAATTTGATCAACGTTAAATTGAAAAATTTTAGTGCAGATTTTTAGAGAATCTAATCAGAAGTCTTTAGAGGTATGCCAATTTGGAATCGGTTTAAGTTTGGTAAAGTTATGGACTCTCGAAGTCCAATTTTGGGTCAACGTTAAACAAGTCAAATTAGAAATAACTGACATGAAAATGGGTCAAAAATTTGATCAACGTTAAATTGAAAAAAATTGAATGCAGATTTTTAGAGAATCGAATTAGAAGTCTTTAGAGGTAAGCCACTTTGGAATCGGCTTAAGTTCGGTAAAGTTATGGACTCTCGAAGTCCAATTTTGGGTCAACTTTAAACAAGTCACGGAATTAGAAATAACTGACATGAAAATGGGTCAAAAATTTTATCAACGTTAAATTGAAAAATTTTAATGCAGATTTTTAGAGAATCGAATCAGAAGTCTTTAGAGGTATGCCACTTTGGAATCGGCTTAAGTTCGGTAAAGTTATGGACTCTCGAAGTACAATTTTGGGTCAACGTTAAATAAGTCAAATTAGAAATAACTGACATGAGAGAATCGAATCAGAAGTCTTTAGAGGTATGCCACTTTGGAATCGGCTAAAGTTCGGTAAAGTTATGGACTCTCGAAGTACAATTTTGGGTCAACGTTAAATAAGTCAAATTAGAAATAACTGACATGAAAATGGGTCAAAATTTTGATCAACGTTAAATTGAAAAATTTTAGTGCAGATTTTTAGAGAATCTAATCAGAAGTCTTTAGAGGTATGCCACTTTGGAATCGGTTTAAGTTTGGTAAAGTTATGGACTCTCGAATTCCAATTTTGGGTCAACGTTAAAAAAAAAAATTTTAATGCAGATTTTTAGAGAATCGAATCAGAAGTCTTTAGAGGTATGCCACTTTGGAATCGGCTTAAGTTTGGTAAAGTTATGGACTCTCGAATTCCAATTTTGGGTCAACGTTAAACAAGTCATGGAATTAGAAATAACTGACATGAAAATGGGACAAAAATTTGATAAACGTTAAATTGAACAAGAAATGAAAGCTAACTTCGGGCGGAGCCGATGTTGATATACCCTTGCAGAATACTCTGTTAATTATATTCTCCAGAATTATTCATATGATGCATTCTTAATACTCATAAAAAATCCCAACTTCCTAACTTTAAAAACACCAAAGTTATGTAATTTCCGATCGTTCAGTTATATGACAGCTATAGGATATATTCGGCCGATCCTTATGAAGTTTGGTAGGTCGGATTGATTGGCCGAAAATAAAACCTATAGAAAATCCCAACTTCCTAACTTTACAAACACCAAAGTTATGGCATTTCCGATCATTCAGTTATATGGCAGCTATAGGATATAGTCAGCCGATCCCGGCCGTTCCGACATATATACTGCGTGCAAAGGAAAGAAGGGTGTGTGCAAAGTTTCAATTCGATATCTTTAAAACTGAGAGACTAGTTCGCGTAGAAACAGACAGAATTCGATAGCTTTAAAACTGAGAGACTAGTTTGCGTAGAAACAGACAGACGGACAGACGGACATGCCTATATCAACTCAGGAGGTGATCCTGATCAAGAATATATATATACTCTATAGGGTCGGAGATGTCTCCTTCACTGCGTTGCACACTTTTGACCAAATTATAATACCCTCTGCAAGGGTATAAAAATTTTAGTGCAGATTTTTAGAGAATCTAATCAGAAGTCTTTAGAGGTATGCCACTTTGGAATCGGTTTAAGTTTGGTAAAGTTATGGACTCTCGAAGTCCAATTTTGTGTCAACGTTAAATAAGTCAAATTAGAAATAACTGACATGAAAATGGGTCAAAAATTTGATCAACGTTAAATTGAAAAATTTTAATGCAGATTTTTAGAGAATCGAATCAGAAGTCTTTAGAGGTAAGCCACTTTGGAATCGGCTTAAGTTCGGTAAAGTTATGGACTCTCGAAGTCCAATTTTGGGTCAACGTTATACAAGTCATGGAATTAGAAATAACTGACATGAAAATGGGACAAAAATTTTATCAACGTTAAATTGAAAAATTTGAATGCAGATCTTTAGAGAATCGAATCAGAAGTCTTTAGAGGTATGCCACTTTGGAATCGGCTTAAGTTTGGTAAAGTTATGGACTCTCGAATTCC
The DNA here is from genome assembly GCA_018152295.1 of Drosophila carrolli. Taxonomy (NCBI): domain Eukaryota; kingdom Metazoa; phylum Arthropoda; class Insecta; order Diptera; family Drosophilidae; genus Drosophila; species Drosophila carrolli. Next base: position 24,240 of record JAECXJ010000067.1, on the reverse strand, counting down.
AATTTTGGGTCAACGTTAAACAAGTCATGGAATTAGAAATAACTGACATGAAAATGGGTCAAAAATTTGATCAACGTTAAATTGAAAAATTTGAATGCAGTTTTTTAGAGAATCAATTCAGAAGTCTTTAGAGGTATGCCACTTTGGAATCGGCTTAAGTTTGGTAAAGTTATGGACTCTCGAATTCCAATTTTGTGTCAACGTTAAATAAGTCAAATAAGAAATAACTGACATGAAAATGGGTCAAAAATTTTATCAACGTTAAATTGAAAAATTTGAATGCAGATTTTTAGGGAATCGAATCAGAAGTCTTTAGAGGTATGCAACTTGTAAACAAATAAAGTTATGGAGTCTCGAAGTCCAATTTTGGGTCAACGTTAAACAAGTCATGGAATTAGAAATAACTGACATGAAAATGGGTCAAAAATTTTATCAACGTTAAATTGAAAAATTTGGATGCAGATTTTTAGGGAATCGAATCAGAAGTCTTTAGAGGTATGCAACTTGTAAACAAATAAAGTTATGGAGTCTCGAAGTCCAATTTTGGGTCAACGTTAAACAAGTCATGGAATTAGAAATAACTGACATGAAAATGGGACAATAAAATAGAAATAACTGACATGAAAATGGGTCAAAAATTTGATCAACGTTAAATTGAAAAATTTGAATGCAGATTTTTAGAGAATCGAATCAGAAGTCTGTAGAGGTATGCCACTTTGGAATCGGCTTAAGTTTGGTAAAGTTATGGACTCTCGAATTCCAATTTTGGGTCAACGTTAAACAAGTCACGGAGTTAGAAATAACTGACATGAAAATGGGACAAAAATTTGATCAACGTTAAATTGAAAAATTTTAGTGCAGATTTTTAGAGAATCTAATCAGAAGTCTTTAGAGGTATGCCACTTTGGAATCGGCTTAAGTTTGGTAAAGTTATGGACTCTCGAATTCCAATTTTGGGTCAACGTTAAACAAGTCATGGAATTAGAAATAACTGACATGAAAATGGGTCAAAAATTTGAACAACGTTAAATTGAAAAATTTGAATGCAGATTTTTAGGGAATCGAATCAGAAGTTTTTAGAGGTATGCAACTTGTAAACAAATAAAGTTATGGAGTCTCGAAGTCCAATTTTGGGTCAACGTTAAACAAGTCATGGAATTAGAAATAACTGACATGAAAATGGGTCAAAAATTTGATCAACGTTAAATTGAAAAATTTGAATGCAGATTTTTAGAGAATCGAATCAGAAGTCTTTAGAGGTATGCCACTTTGGTATCGGCTTAAGTTTGGTAAAGTTATGGACTCTCGAATTCCAATTTTGGGTCAACGTTAAACAAGTCATGGAATTAGAAATAACTGACATGAAAATGGGACAAAAATTTGATAAACGTTAAATTGAACAAGAAATGAAAGCTAACTTCGGGCGGAGCCGAAGTTGATATACCCTTGCAGAATACTCTGTTAATTATATTCTCCAGAATTATTCATATGATGCATTCTTAATACTCATAAAAAATCCCAACTTCCTAACTTTAAAAACACCAAAGTTATGTAATTTCCAATCGAAATTCGGCCGATCCTTATGAAGTTTGGTAGGTCGGATTGATTGGCCGAAAATAAAACCTATAGAAAATCCCAACTTCCTAACTTTACAAACACCAAAGTTATGGCATTTCCGATCATTCAGTTATATGCCAGCTATAGGATATAGTCAGCCGATCCCGGCCGTTCCGACATATATACTGCGTGCAAAGGAAAGAAGGGTGTGTGCAAAGTTTCAATTCGATATCTTTAAAACTGACAGACTAGTTCGCGTAGAAACAGACAGAATTCGATAGCTTTAAAACTGAGAGACTAGTTTGCGTAGAAACAGACAGACGGACAGACGGACATGCCTATATCAACTCAGGAGGTGATCCTGATCAAGAATATATATATACTCTATAGGGTCGGAGATGTCTCCTTCACTGCGTTGCACACTTTTGACCAAAATTATAATACCCTCTGCAAGGGTATAAAAATTTTAGTGCACATTTTTAGAGAATCTAATCAGAAGTCTTTAGAGGTATGCCACTTTGGAATCGGTTTAAGTTTGGTAAAGTTATGGACTCTCGAAGTCCAATTTTGTGTCAACGTTAAATAAGTCAAATTAGAAATAACTGACATGAAAATGGGTCAAAAATTTGATCAACGTTAATTTGAAAAATTTTAATGCAGATTTTTAGAGAATCGAATCAGAAGTCTTTAGAGGTAAGCCACTTTGGAATCGGCTTAAGTTCGGTAAAGTTATGGACTCTCGAAGTCCAATTTTGGGTCAACGTTATACAAGTCATGGAATTAGAAATAACTGACATGAAAATGGGACAAACATTTTATCAACGTTAAATTGAAAAATTTGAATGCAGATCTTTAGAGAATCGAATTAGAAGTCTTTAGAGGTATGCCACTTTGGAATCGGCTTAAGTTTGGTAAAGTTATGGACTCTCGAATTCCAATTTTGGGTTAACGTTAAACAAGTCATGGAATTAGAAATAACTGACATGAAAATGGGTCAAAAATTTGATCACCGTTAAATTGAAAAATTTGAATGCAGATTTTTAGGGAATCGAATCAGAAGTCTTTAGAGGTATGCAACTTGTAAACAAATAAAGTTATGGAGTCTCGAAGTCCAATTTTGGATCAACGTTAAACAAGTCATTAGAAATAACTGACATGAAAATTTGTCAAAAATTTGATCAACGTTAAATTGAAAAATTTGAATGCAGATTTTTAGGGAATCGAATCAGAAGTCTTTAGAGGTAAGCCACTTTGGAATCGGCTTAAGTTCGGTAAAGTTATGGACTCTCGAAGTCCAATTTTGGGTCAACGTTATACAAGTCATGGAATTAGAAATAACTGACATGAAAATGGGTCAAAAATTTTATCAACGTTAAATTGAAAAATTTGAATGCAGATCTTTAGAGAATCGAATCAGAAGTCTTTAGAGGTATGCCACTTTGGAATCGGCTTAAGTTTGGTAAAGTTATGGACCTTCGAAGTCCAATTTTGTGTCAACGTTAAATAAGTCAAATTAGAAATAACTGACATGAAAATGGGTCAAAAATTTGATCAACGTTAAATTGAAAAATTTGAATGCAGATTTTTAGGGAATCGAATCAGAAGTCTTTAGAGGTATGCCACTTTGGAATCGCCTTAAGTTTGGTAAAGTTATGGACTCTCGAAGTCCAATTTTGGGTCAACGTTATACAAGTCATGGAATTAGAAATAACTGACATGAAAATGGGTCAAAAATTTTATCAACGTTAAATTGAAAAATTTGAATGCAGATCTTTAGAGAATCGAATCAGAAGTCTTTAGAGGTATGCCACTTTGGAATCGGCTTAAGTTTGGTAAAGTTATGGACCTTCGAAGTCCAATTTTGTGTCAACGTTAAATAAGTCAAATTAGAAATAACTGACATGAAAATGGGTCAAAAATTTGATCAACGTTAAATTGAAAAATTTGAATGCAGATTTTTAGGGAATCGAATCAGAAGTCTTTAGAGGTATGCCACTTTGGAATCGCCTTAAGTTTGGTAAAGTTATGGACTCTCGAAGTCCAATTTTGTGTCAACGTTAAATAAGTCAAATTAGAAATAACTGACATGAAAATGGGTCAAAAATTTGATCAACGTTAAATTGAAAAATTTGAATGCAGATTTTTAGAGAATCGAATCAGAAGTCTTTAGAGGTATGCCACTTTGGAATCGGCTTAAGTTTGGTAAAGTTATGGACTCTCGAATTCCAATTTTGGGTCAACGTTAAACAAGTCATGGAATTAGAAATAACTGACATGAAAATGGGACAAAAAATTTGATCAACGTTAAATTGAAAAATTTGAATGTAGATCTTTAGAGAATCGAATCAGAAGTCTTTAGAGGTATGCCACTTTGGAATCGGCTTAAGTTTGGTAAAGTTATGGACTCTCGAATTCCAATTTTGGGTCAACGTTAAACAAGTCAAGTCTTTAGAGGTATGCAACTTGTAAACAAATAAAGTTATGGAGTCTCGAAGTCCAATTTTGGGTCAACGTTAAACAAGTCATGGAATTAGAAATAACTGACATGAAAATGGGTCAAAAATTTGATCAACGTTAAATTGAAAAATTTGAATGCAGATTTTTAGGGAATCGAATCAGAAGTCTTTAGAGGTATGCCACTTTGGAATCGCCTTAAGTTTGGTAAAGTTATGGACTCTCGAAGTCCAATTTTGTGTCAACGTTAAATAAGTCAAATTAGAAATAACTGACATAAAAATGGGTCAAAAATTTGATCAACGTTAAATTGAAAAATTTGAATGCAGATTTTTAGAGAATCGAACCAGAAGTCTTTAGAGGTATGCCACTTTGGAATCGGCTTAAGTTTGGTAAAGTTATGGACTCTCGAATTCCAATTTTGGGTCAACGTTAAACAAGTCATGGAATTAGAAATAACTGACATGAAAATGGGACAAAAATTTGATCAACGTTAAATTGAAAATTTTGAATGTAGATCTTTAGAGAATCGAATCAGAAGTCTTTAGAGGTATGCCACTTTGGAATCGGCTTAAGTTTGGTAAAGTTATGGACTCTCGAATTCCAATTTTGGGTCAACGTTAAACAAGTCAAGTCTTTAGAGGTATGCAACTTGTAAACAAATAAAGTTATGGAGTCTCGAAGTCCAATTTTGGGTCAACGTTAAACAAGTCATGGAATTAGAAATAACTGACATGAAAATGGGTCAAAAATTTGATCAACGTTAAATTGAAAAATTTGAATGCAGATTTTTAGGGAATCGAATCAGAAGTCTTTAGAGGTATGCCACTTTGGAATCGGCTTAAGTTTGGTAAAGTTATGGACCTTCGAAGTCCAATTTTGTGTCAACGTTAAATAAGTCAAATTAGAAATAACTGACATGAAAATGGGTCAAAAATTTGAACAACGTTAAATTGAAAAATTTGAATGCAGATTTTTAGGGAATCGAATCAGAAGTCTTTAGAGGTATGCAACTTGTAAACAAATAAAGTTATGGAGTCTCGAAGTCCAATTTTGGGTCAACGTTAAACAAGTCATGGAATTAGAAATAACTGACATGAAAATGGGTCAAAAATTTGATCAACGTTAAATTGAAAAATTTGAATGCAGTTTTTTAGAGAATCGAATCAGAAGTCTTTAGAGGTATGCCACTTTGGAATCGCCTTAAGTTTGGTAAAGTTATGGACTCTCGAAGTCCAATTTTGTGGCAACGTTAAATAAGTCAAATTAGAAATAACTGACATGAAAATGGGTCAAAAATTTGATCAACGTTAAATTGAAAAATTTGAATGCAGATTTTTAGAGAATCGAACCAGAAGTCTTTAGAGGTATGCCACTTTGGAATCGGCTTAAGTTTGGTAAAGTTATGGACTCTCGAATTCCAATTTTGGGTCAACGTTAAACAAGTCATGGAATTAGAAATAACTGACATGAAAATGGGACAAAAATTTGATCAACGTTAAATTGAAAAATTTGAATGTAGATCTTTAGAGAATCGAATCAGAAGTCTTTACAGGTATGCCACTTTGGAATCGGCTTAAGTTTGGTAAAGTTATGGACTCTCGAATTCCAATTTTGGGTCAACGTTAAACAAGTCATGGAATTAGAAATAACTGACATGAAAATGGGTCAAAAATTTGATCAACGTTAAATTGAAAAATTTGAATGCAGTTTTTTAGAGAATCGAATCAGAAGTCTTTAGAGGTATGCCACTTTGGAATCGGCTTAAGTTTGGTAAAGTTATGGACTCTCGAATTCCAATTTTGTGCCAACGTTAAATAAGTCAAATTAGAAATAACTGACATGAAAATGGGTCAAAAATTTGAACAACGTTAAATTGAAAAATTTGAATGCAGATTTTTAGGGAATCGAATCAGAAGTCTTTAGAGGTATGCAACTTGTAAACAAATAAAGTTATGGAGTCTCGAAGTCCAATTTTGGGTCAACGTTAAACAAGTCATGGAATTAGAAATAACTGACATGAAAATGGGTCAAAAATTTGATCAACGTTAAATTGAAAAATTTGAATGCAGATTTTTAGGGAATCGAATCAGAAGTCTTTAGAGGTATGCCACTTTGGAATCGGCTTAAGTTTGGTAAAGTTATGGACCTTCGAAGTCCAATTTTGTGTCAACGTTAAATAAGTCAAATTAGAAACAACTGACATGAAAATGGGTCAAAAATTTGAACAACGTTAAATTGAAAAATTTGAATGCAGATTTTTAGGGAATCGAATCAGAAGTCTTTAGAGGTATGCAACTTGTAAACAAATAAAGTTATGGAGTCTCGAAGTCCAATTTTGGGTCAACGTTAAACAAGTCATGGAATTAGAAATAACTGACATGAAAATGGGTCAAAAATTTGATCAACGTTAAATTGAAAAATTTGAATGCAGTTTTTTAGAGAATCGAATCAGAAGTCTTTAGAGGTATGCCACTTTGGAATCGCCTTAAGTTTGGTAAAGTTATGGACTCTCGAAGTCCAATTTTGTGTCAACGTTAAATAATTCAAATTAGAAATAACTTACATGAAAATGGGTCAAAAATTTGATCAACGTTAAATTGAAAAATTTGAATGCAGATTTTTAGAGAATCGAACCAGAAGTCTTTAGAGGTATGCCACTTTGGAATCGGCTTAAGTTTGGTAAAGTTATGGACTCTCGAATTCCAATTTTGGGTCAACGTTAAACAAGTCATGGAATTAGAAATAACTGACATGAAAATGGGACAAAAATTTGATCAACGTTAAATTGAAAAATTTGAATGTAGATCTTTAGAGAATCGAATCAGAAGTCTTTAGAGGTATGCCACTTTGGAATCGGCTTAAGTTTGGTAAAGTTATGGACTCTCGAATTCCAATTTTGGGTCAACGTTAAACAAGTCATGGAATTAGAAATAACTGACATGAAAATGGGTCAAAAATTTGATCAACGTTAAATTGAAAAATTTGAATGCAGTTTTTTAGAGAATCGAATCAGAAGTCTTTAGAGGTATGCCACTTTGGAATCGGCTTAAGTTTGGTAAAGTTATGGACTCTCGAATTCCAATTTTGTGTCAACGTTAAATAAGTCAAATTAGAAATAACTGACATGAAAATGGGTCAAAAATTTGAACAACGTTAAATTGAAAAATTTGAATGCAGATTTTTAGGGAATCGAATCAGAAGTCTTTAGAGGTATGCAACTTGTAAACAAATAAAGTTATGGAGTCTCGAAGTCCAATTTTGGGTCAACGTTAAACAAGTCATGGAATTAGAAATAACTGACATGAAAATGGGTCAAAAATTTGATCAACGTTAAATTGAAAAATTTGAATGCAGATTTTTAGGGAATCGAATCAGAAGTCTTTAGAGGTATGCCACTTTGGAATCGGCTTAAGTTTGGTAAAGTTATGGACTCTCGAAGTCCAATTTTGTGTCAACGTTAAATAAGTCAAATTAGAAATAACTGACATGAAAATGGGTCAAAAATTTGAACAACGTTAAATTGAAAAATTTGAATGCAGATTTTTAGAGAATCGAATCAGAAGTCTTTAGAGGTATGCCACTTTGGAATCGGCTTAAGTTTGGTAAAGTTATGGACTCTCGAATTCCAATTTTGGGTCAACGTTAAACAAGTCATGGAATTAGAAATAACTGACATGAAAATGGGACAAAAATTTGATCAACGTTAAATTGAAAAATTTGAATGCAGATTTTTAGAGAATCGAATCAGAAGTCTTAAGAGGCATTCCACTTTGGAATCGGCTTAAGTTTGGTAAAGTTATGGACTCTCGAATTCCAATTTTGGGTCAACGTTAAACAAGTCATGGAATTAGAAATAACTGACATGAAAATGGGTCAAAAATTTGATCAACGTTAAATTGAAAAATTTGAATGCAGTTTTTTAGAGAATCGAATCAGAAGTCTTTAGAGGTATGCCACTTTGGAATCGGCTTAAGTTTGGTAAAGTTATGGACTCTCGAATTCCAATTTTGTGTCAACGTTAAATAAGTCAAATTAGAAATAACTGACATGAAAATGGGTCAAAAATTTGAACAACGTTAAATTGAAAAATTTGAATGCAGATTTTTAGGGAATCCAATCAGAAGTCTTTAGAGGTATGCAACTTGTAAACAAATAAAGTTATGGAGTCTCGAAGTCCAATTTTGGGTCAACGTTAAACAAGTCATGGAATTAGAAATAACTGACATGAAAATGGGTCAAAAATTTGATCAACGTTAAATTGAAAAATTTGAATGCAGATTTTTAGGGAATCGAATCAGAAGTCTTTAGAGGTATGCCACTTTGGAATCGGCTTAAGTTTGGTAAAGTTATGGACTCTCGAAGTCCAATTTTGTGTCAACGTTAAATTAGAAATAACTGACATGAAAATGGGTCAAAAATTTGAACAACGTTAAATTGAAAAATTTGAATGCAGATTTTTAGAGAATCGAATCAGAAGTCTTTAGAGGTATGCCACTTTGGAATCGGCTTAAGTTTGGTAAAGTTATGGACTCTCGAATTCCAATTTTGGGTCAACGTTAAACAAGTCATGGAATTAGAAATAACTGACATGAAAATGGGACAAAAATTTGATCAACGTTAAATTGAAAAATTTGAATGCAGATTTTTAGAGAATCGAATCAGAAGTCTTAAGAGGCATTCCACTTTGGAATCGGCTTAAGTTTGGTAAAGTTATGGACTCTCGAATTCCAATTTTGGGTCAACGTTAAACAAGTTATGGAATTAGAAATAACTGACATGAAAATGGGTCAAAAATTTGATCAACGTTAAATTGAAAAATTTTAATGCAGATTTTTAGAGAATCGAATCAGAAGTCTATAGAGGTATGCAACTTGTAAACAAATAAAGTTATGGAGTCTCGAAGTCCAATTTTGGGTCAACGTTAAACAAGTCATGGAATTAGAAATAATTGACATGAAAATGGGTCAAAAATTTGAACAACGTTAAATTGAAAAATTTGAATGCAGATTTTTAGGGAATCGAATCAGAAGTCTTTAGAGGTATGTAACTTGTAAACAAATAAAGTTATGGAGTCTCGAAGTCCAATTTTGGGTCAACGTTAAACAAGTCATGGAATTAGAAATAACTGACATGAAAATGGGACAACAAATTAGAAATAACTGACATGAAAATGGGTCAAAAATTTGATCAACGTTAAATTGAAAAATTTGAATGCAGATTTTTAGAGAATCGAATCAGAAGTCTTTAGAGGTGTGCCACTTTGGAATCGGCTTAAGCTTGGTAAAGTTATGGACTCTCGAAGTTCAATTTTGGGTCAAAGTTAAATAAGTCAAATTAGAAATAACTGACATGAAAATGGGTCAAAAATTTGATCAACGTTAAATTGAAAAATTTGAATGCAGATTTTTAGAGAATCGAACCAGAAGTCTTTAGAGGTATGCCACTTTGGAATCGGCTTAAGTTTGGTAAAGTTATGGACTCTCGAATTCCAATTTTGGGTCAACGTTAAACAAGTCATGGAATTAGAAATAACTGACATGAAAATGGGACAAAAATTTGATCAACGTTAAATTGAAAAATTTGAATGTAGATCTTTAGAGAATCGAATCAGAAGTCTTTAGAGGTATGCCACTTTGGAATCGGCTTAAGTTTGGTAAAGTTATGGACTCTCGAATTCCAATTTTGGGTCAACGTTAAACAAGTCATGGAATTAGAAATAACTGACATGAAAATGGGTCAAAAATTTGATCAACGTTAAATTGAAAAATTTGAATGCAGTTTTTAGAGAATCGAATCAGAAGTCTTTAGAGGTATGCCACTTTGGAATCGGCTTAAGTTTGGTAAAGTTATGGACTCTCGAATTCCAATTTTGTGTCAACGTTAAATAAGTCAAATTAGAAATAACTGACATAAAAATAAGTCAAAAATTTGAACAACGTTAAATTGAAAAATTTGAATGCAGATTTTTAGAGAATCGAATCAGAAGTCCTTAGAGGTATGCCACTTTAGAATCGGCTTAAGTTTGGTAAAGTTATGGACTCTCGAAGTCCAATTTTGGGTCAAAGTTAAATAAGTCAAATTAGAAATAACTGACATAAAAATAAGTCAAAAATTTGAACAACGTTAAATTGAAAAATTTGAATGCAGATTTTTAGAGAATCGAATCAGAAGTCCTTAGAGGTATGCCACTTTAGAATCGGCTTAAGTTTGGTAAAGTTATGGACTCTCGAAGTCCAATTTTGGGTCAACGTTAAACAAGTCATGGAATTAGAAATAACTGACATGAAAATGGGACAAAAATTTGATCAACGTTAAATTGAAAAATTTGAATGCAGATTTTTAGAGAATCGAATCAGAAGTCTTAAGAGGCATTCCACTTTGGAATCGGCTTAAGTTTGGTAAAGTTATGGACTCTCGAATTCCAATTTTGGGTCAACGTTAAACAAGTTATGGAATTAGAAATAACTGACATGAAAATGGGTCAAAAATTTGATCAACGTTAAATTGAAAAATTTTAATGCAGATTTTTAGAGAATCGAATCAGAAGTCTATAGAGGTATGCAACTTGTAAACAAATAAAGTTATGGAGTCTCGAAGTCCAATTTTGGGTCAACGTTAAACAAGTCATGGAATTAGAAATAATTGACATGAAAATGGGTCAAAAATTTGAACAACGTTAAATTGAAAAATTTGAATGCAGATTTTTAGGGAATCGAATCAGAAGTCTTTAGAGGTATGCAACTTGTAAACAAATAAAGTTATGGAGTCTCGAAGTCCAATTTTGGGTCAACGTTAAACAAGTCATGGAATTAGAAATAACTGACATGAAAATGGGTCAAAAATTTGATCAACGTTAAATTGAAAAATTTGAATGCAGATTTTTAGGGAATCGAATCAGAAGTCTTTAGAGGTATGCCACTTTGGAATCGGCTTAATTTTGGTAAAGTTATGGACTCTCGAAGTCCAATTTTGTGTCAACGTTAAATAAGTCAAATTAGAAATAACTGACATGAAAATGGGTCAAAAATTTGAACAACGTTAAATTGAAAAATTTGAATGCAGATTTTTAGAGAATCGAATCAGAAGTCTTTAGAGGTATGCCACTTTGGAATCGGCTTAAGTTTGGTAAAGTTATGGACTCTCGAATTCCAATTTTGGGTCAACGTTAAACAAGTCATGGAATTAGAAATAACTGACATGAAAATGGGACAAAAATTTGATCAACGTTAAATTGAAAAATTTGAATGCAGATTTTTAGAGAATCGAATCAGAAGTCTTAAGAGGCATTCCACTTTGGAATCGGCTTAAGTTTGGTAAAGTTATGGACTCTCGAATTCCAATTTTGGGTCAACGTTAAACAAGTTATGGAATTAGAAATAACTGACATGAAAATGGGTCAAAAATTTGATCAACGTTAAATTGAAAAATTTTAATGCAGATTTTTAGAGAATCGAATCAGAAGTCTATAGAGGTATGCAACTTGTAAACAAATAAAGTTATGGAGTCTCGAAGTCCAATTTTGGGTCAACGTTAAACAAGTCATGGAATTAGAAATAATTGACATGAAAATGGGTCAAAAATTTGAACAACGTTAAATTGAAAAATTTGAATGCAGATTTTTAGGGAATCGAATCAGAAGTCTTTAGAGGTATGCAACTTGTAAACAAATAAAGTTATGGAGTCTCGAAGTCCAATTTTGGGTCAACGTTAAACAAGTCATGGAATTAGAAATAACTGACATGAAAATGGGTCAAAAATTTGATCAACGTTAAATTGAAAAATTTGAATGCAGATTTTTAGGGAATCGAATCAGAAGTCTTTAGAGGTATGCCACTTTGGAATCGGCTTAAGTTTGGTAAAGTTATGGACTCTCGAAGTCCAATTTTGTGTCAACGTTAAATAAGTCAAATTAGAAATAACTGACATGAAAATGGGTCAAAAATTTGAACAACGTTAAATTGAAAAATTTGAATGCAGATTTTTAGAGAATCGAATCAGAAGTCTTTAGAGGTATGCCACTTTGGAATCGGCTTAAGTTTGGTAAAGTTATGGACTCTCGAATTCCAATTTTGGGTCAACGTTAAACAAGTCATGGAATTAGAAATAACTGACATGAAAATGGGACAAAAATTTGATCAACGTTAAATTGAAAAATTTGAATGCAGATTTTTAGAGAATCGAATCAGAAGTCTTAAGAGGCATTCCACTTTGGAATCGGCTTAAGTTTGGTAAAGTTATGGACTCTCGAATTCCAATTTTGGGTCAACGTTAAACAAGTTATGGAATTAGAAATAACTGACATGAAAATGGGTCAAAAATTTGATCAACGTTAAATTGAAAAATTTTAATGCAGATTTTTAGAGAATCGAATCAGAAGTCTATAGAGGTATGCAACTTGTAAACAAATAAAGTTATGGAGTCTCGAAGTCCAATTTTGGGTCAACGTTAAACAAGTCATGGAATTAGAAATAATTGACATGAAAATGGGTCAAAAATTTGAACAACGTTAAATTGAAAAATTTGAATGCAGATTTTTAGGGAATCGAATCAGAAGTCTTTAGAGGTATGCAACTTGTAAAAAACAAATAAAGTTATGGAGTCTCGAAGTCCAATTTTGGGTCAACGTTAAACAAGTCATGGAATTAGAAATAACTGACATGAAAATGGGACAACAAATTAGAAATAACTGACATGGAAATGGGTCAAAAATTTGATCAACGTTAAATTGAAAAATTTGAATGCAGATTTTTAGAGAATCGAATCAGAAGTCTTTAGAGGTATGCCACTTTGGAATCGGCTTAAGTTTGGTAAAGTTATGGACTCTCGAAGTCCAATTTTGTGTCAACGTTAAATAAGTCAAATTAGAAATAACTGACATGAAAATGGGTCAAAAATTTGATCAACGTTAAATTGAAAAATTTGAATGCAGATTTTTAGAGAATCGAACCAGAAGTCTTTAGAGGTATGCCACTTTGGAATCGGCTTAAGTTTGGTAAAGTTATGGACTCTCGAATTCCAATTTTGGGTCAACGTTAAACAAGTCATGGAATTAGAAATAACTGACATGAAAATGGGACAAAAATTTGATCAACGTTAAATTGAAAAATTTGAATGTAGATCTTTAGAGAATCGAATCAGAAGTCTTTAGAGGTATGCCACTTTGGAATCGGCTTAAGTTTGGTAAAGTTATGGACTCTCGAATTCCAATTTTGGGTCAACGTTAAACAAGTCATGGAATTAGAAATAACTGACATGAAAATGGGTCAAAAATTTGATCAACGTTAAATTGAAAAATTTGAATGCAGATTTTTAGAGAATCGAATCAGAAGTCTTTAGAGGTATGCAACTTGTAAACAAATAAAGTTATGGAGTCTCGAAGTCCAATTTTGGGTCAACGTTAAACAAGTCATGGAATTAGAAATAACTGACATGAAAATGGGTCAAAAATTTGATCAACGTTAAATTGAAAAATTTGAATGCAGATTTTTAGAGAATCGAATCAGAAGTCTTTAGAGGTATGCCACTTTGGAATCGGCTTAAGTTTGGTAAAGTTATGGACTCTCGAAGTCCAATTTTGTGTCAACGTTAAATAGGTCAAATTAGAAATAACTGACATGAAAATGGGTCAAAAATTTGAACAACGTTAAATTGAAAAATTTGAATGCAGATTTTTAGAGAATCGAATCAGAAGTCTTTAGAGGTATGCCACTTTGGAATCGGCTTAAGTTTGGTAAAGTTATGGACTCTCGAATTCCAATCTTGGGTCAACGTTAAACAAGTCATGGAATTAGAAATAACTGACATGAAAATGGGACAAAAATTTGATCAACGTTAAATTGAAAAATTTGAATGCAGATTTTTAGAGAATCGAATCAGAAGTCTTAAGAGGCATTCCACTTTGGAATCGGCTTAAGTTTGGTAAAGTTATGGACTCTCGAATTCCAATTTTGGGTCAACGTTAAACAAGTTATGGAATTAGAAATAACTGACATGAAAATGGGTCAAAAATTTGATCAACGTTAAATTGAAAAATTTTAATGCAGATTTTTAGAGAATCGAATCAGAAGTCTATAGAGGTATGCAACTTGTAAACAAATAAAGTTATGGAGTCTCGAAGTCCAATTTTGGGTCAACGTTAAACAAGTCATGGAATTAGAAATAATTGACATGAAAATGGGTCAAAAATTTGAACAACGTTAAATTGAAAAATTTGAATGCAGATTTTTAGGGAATCGAATCAGAAGTCTTTAGAGGTATGTAACTTGTAAACAAATAAAGTTATGGAGTCTCGAAGTCCAATTTTGGGTCAACGTTAAACAAGTCATGGAATTCGAAATAACTGACATGAAAATGGGACAACAAATTAGAAATAACTGACATGGAAATGGGTCAAAAATTTGATCAACGTTAAATTGAAAAATTTGAATGCAGATTTTTAGAGAATCGAATCAGAAGTCTTTAGAGGTATGCCACTTTGGAATCGGCTTAAGTTTGGTAAAGTTATGGACTCTCGAAGTCCAATTTTGTGTCAACGTTAAATAAGTCAAATTAGAAATAACTGACATGAAAATGGGTCAAAAATTTGATCAACGTTAAATTGAAAAATTTGAATGCAGATTTTTAGAGAATCGAACCAGAAGTCTTTAGAGGTATGCCACTTTGGAATCGGCTTAAGTTTGGTAAAGTTATGGACTCTCGAATTCCAATTTTGGGTCAACGTTAAACAAGTCATGGAATTAGAAATAACTGACATGAAAATGGGACAAAAATTTGATCAACGTTAAATTGAAAAATTTGAATGTAGATCTTTAGAGAATCGAATCAGAAGTCTTTAGAGGTATGCCACTTTGGAATCGGCTTAAGTTTGGTAAAGTTATGGACTCTCGAATTCCAATTTTGGGTCAACGTTAAACAAGTCATGGAATTAGAAATAACTGACATGAAAATGGGTCAAAAATTTGATCAACGTTAAATTGAAAAATTTGAATGCAGTTTTTTAGAGAATCGAATCAGAAGTCTTTAGAGGTATGCCACTTTGGAATCGGCTTAAGTTTGGTAAAGTTATGGACTCTCGAATTCCAATTTTGTGTCAACGTTAAATAAGTCAAATTAGAAATAACTGACATGAAAATGGGTCAAAAAATTTGAACAACGTTAAATTGAAAAATTTGAATGCAGATTTTTAGGGAATCGAATCAGAAGTCTTTAGAGGTATGCCACTTTGGAATCGGCTTAAGTTTGGTAAAGTTATGGACTCTCGAAGTCCAATTTTGTGTCAACGTTAAATAAGTCAAATTAGAAATAACTGACATGAAAATGGGTCAAAAATTTGAACAACGTTAAATTGAAAAATTTGAATGCAGATTTTTAGAGAATCGAATCAGAAGTCTTTAGAGGTATGCCACTTTGGAATCGGCTTAAGTTTGGTAAAGTTATGGACTCTCGAATTCCAATTTTGGGTCAACGTTAAACAAGTCATGGAATTAGAAATAACTGACATGAAAATGGGACAAAAATTTGATCAACGTTAAATTGAAAAATTTGAATGCAGATTTTTAGAGAATCGAATCAGAAGTCTTAAGAGGCATTCCACTTTGGAATCGGCTTAAGTTTGGTAAAGTTATGGACTCTCGAATTCCAATTTTGGGTCAACGTTAAACAAGTTATGGAATTAGAAATAACTGACATGAAAATGGGTCAAAAATTTGATCAACGTTAAATTGAAAAATTTTAATGCAGATTTTTAGAGAATCGAATCAGAAGTCTATAGAGGTATGCAACTTGTAAACAAATAAAGTTATGGAGTCTCGAAGTCCAATTTTGGGTCAACGTTAAACAAGTCATGGAATTAGAAATAATTGACATGAAAATGGGTCAAAAAATTTGAACAACGTTAAATTGAAAAATTTGAATGCAGATTTTTAGGGAATCGAATCAGAAGTCTTTAGAGGTATGCAACTTGTAAACAAATAAAGTTATGGAGTCTCGAAGTCCAATTTTGGGTCAACGTTAAACAAGTCATGGAATTAGAAATAACTGACATGAAAATGGGTCAAAAATTTGATCAACGTTAAATTGAAAAATTTGAATGCAGATTTTTAGGGAATCGAATCAGAAGACTTTAGAGGTATGCCACTTTGGAATCGGCTTAAGTTTGGTAAAGTTATGGACTCTCGAAGTCCAATTTTGTGTCAACGTTAAATAAGTCAAATTAGAAATAACTGACATGAAAATGGGTCAAAAATTTGATCAACGTTAAATTGAAAAATTTGAATGTAGATTTTTAGAGAATCGAATCAGAAGTCTTTAGAGGTATGCCACTTTGGAATCGGCTTAAGTTTGGTAAAGTTATGGACTCTCGAATTCCAATTTTGGGTCAACGTTAAACAAGTCATGGAATTAGAAATAACTGACATGAAAATGGGACAAAAAATTTGATCAACGTTAAATTGAAAAATTTGAATGCAGATTTTTAGAGAATCGAATCAGAAGTCTTAAGAGGCATTCCACTTTGGAATCGGCTTAAGTTTGGTAAAGTTATGGACTCTCGAATTCCAATTTTGGGTCAACGTTAAACAAGTTATGGAATTAGAAATAACTGACATGAAAATGGGTCAAAAATTTGATCAACGTTAAATTGAAAAATTTTAATGCAGATTTTTAGAGAATCGAATCAGAAGTCTATAGAGGTATGCAACTTGTAAACAAATAAAGTTATGGAGTCTCGAAGTCCAATTTTGGGTCAACGTTAAACAAGTCATGGAATTAGAAATAATTGACATGAAAATGGGTCAAAAATTTGAACAACGTTAAATTGAAAAATTTGAATGCAGATTTTTAGGGAATCGAATCAGAAGTCTTTAGAGGTATGCAACTTGTAAACAAATAAAGTTATGGAGTCTCGAAGTCCAATTTTGGGTCAACGTTAAACAAGTCATGGAATTAGAAATAACTGACATGAAAATGGGTCAAAAATTTGATCAACGTTAAATTGAAAAATTTGAATGCTGATTTTTAGGGAATCGAATCAGAAGTCTTTAGAGGTATGCCACTTTGGAATCGGCTTAAGTTTGGTAAAGTTATGGACTCTCGAAGTCCAATTTTGTGTCAACGTTAAATAAGTCAAATTAGAAATAACTGACATGAAAATGGGTCAAAAATTTGAACAACGTTAAATTGAAAAATTTGAATGCAGATTTTTAGAGAATCGAATCAGAAGTCTTTAGAGGTATGCCACTTTGGAATCGGCTTAAGTTTGGTAAAGTTATGGACTCTCGAATTCCAATTTTGGGTCAACGTTAAACAAGTCATGGAATTAGAAATAACTGACATGAAAATGGGACAAAAATTTGATCAACGTTAAATTGAAAAATTTGAATGCAGATTTTTAGAGAATCGAATCAGAAGTCTTAAGAGGCATTCCACTTTGGAATCGGCTTAAGTTTGGTAAAGTTATGGACTCTCGAATTCCAATTTTGGGTCAACGTTAAACAAGTTATGGAATTAGAAATAACTGACATGAAAATGGGTCAAAAATTTGATCAACGTTAAATTGAAAAATTTTAATGCAGATTTTTAGAGAATCGAATCAGAAGTCTTTAGAGGTATGCCACTTTGGAATCGGCTTAAGTTTGGTAAAGTTATGGACTCTCGAATTCCAATTTTGGGTCAACGTTAAACAGGTCATGGAATTAGAAATAACTGACATGAAAATGGGACAAAAATTTGATCAACGTTAAATTGAAAAATTTGAATGTAGATCTTTAGAGAATCGAATCAGAAGTCTTTAAAGGTATGCCACTTTGGAATCGGCTTAAGTTTGGTAAAGTTATGGACTCTCGAATTCCAATTTTGGGTCAACGTTAAACAAGTCATGGAATTAGAAATAACTGACATGAAAATGGGTCAAAAATTTGATCAACGTTAAATTGAAAAATTTGAATGCAGTTTTTTAGAGAATCGAATCAGAAGTCTTTAGAGGTATGCCACTTTGGAATCGACTTAAGTTTGGTAAAGTTATGGACTCTCGAATTCCAATTTTGTGTCAACGTTAAATAAGTCAAATTAGAAATAACTGACATGAAAATGGGTCAAAAATTTGAACAACGTTAAATTGAAAAATTTGAATGCAGATTTTTAGGGAATCGAATCAGAAGTCTTTAGAGGTATGCCACTTTGGAATCGGCTTAAGTTTGGTAAAGTTATGGACTCTCGAAGTCCAATTTTGTGTCAACGTTAAATAAGTCAAATTAGAAATAACTGACATGAAAATGGGTCAAAAATTTGAACAACGTTAAATTGAAAAATTTGAATGCAGATTTTTAGAGAATCGAATCAGAAGTCTTTAGAGGTATGCCACTTTGGAATCGGCTTAAGTGTGGTAAAGTTATGGACTCTCGAATTCCAATTTTGGGTCAACGTTAAACAAGTCATGGAATTAGAAATAACTGACATGAAAATGGGACAAAAATTTGATCAACGTTAAATTGAAAAATTTGAATGCAGATTTTTAGAGAATCGAATCAGAAGTCTTAAGAGGCATTCCACTTTGGAATCGGCTTAAGTTTGGTAAAGTTATGGACTCTCGAATTCCAATTTTGGGTCAACGTTAAACAAGTTATGGAATTAGAAATAACTGACATGAAAATGGGTCAAAAATTTGATCAACGTTAAATTGAAAAATTTTAAGGCAGATTTTAGAGAATCGAATCAGAAGTCTATAGAGGTATGCAACTTGTAAACAAATAAAGTTATGGAGTCTCGAAGTCCAATTTTGGGTCAACGTTAAACAAGTCATGGAATTAGAAATAATTGACATGAAAATGGGCAAAAAATTTGAACAACGTTAAATTGAAAAATTTGAATGCAGATTTTTAGGAATCGAATCAGAAGTCTTTAGAGGTATGCAACTTGTAAAACAAATAAAGTTATGGAGTCTCGAAGTCCAATTTTGGGTCAACGTTAAACAAGTCATGGAATTAGAAATAACTGACATGAAAATGGGTCAAAAATTTGATCAACGTTAAATTGAAAAAATTTGAATGCAGATTTTTAGGGAATCGAATCAGAAGTCTTTAGAGGTATGCCACTTTGGAATCGGCTTAAGTTTGGTAAAGTTATGGACTCTCGAAGTCCAATTTTGTGTCAACGTTAAATAAGTCAAATTAGAAATAACTGACATGAAAATGGGTCAAAAATTTGAACAACGTTAAATTGAAAAATTTGAATGCAGATTTTTAGAGAATCGAATCAGAAGTCTTTAGAGGTATGCCACTTTGGAATCGGCTTAAGTTTGGTAAAGTTATGGACTCTCGAAGTCCAATTTTGTGTCAACGTTAAATAAGTCAAATTAGAAATAACTGACATGAAAATGGGTCAAAAATTTGAACAACGTTAAATTGAAAAACTTGAATGCAGATTTTTAGAGAATCGAATCAGAAGTCTTTAGAGGTATGCCACTTTGGAATCGGCTTAAGTTTGGTAAAGTTATGGACTCTCAATTCCAATTTTGGGTCAACGTTAAACAAGTCATGGAATTAGAAATAACTGACATGAAAATGGGACAAAAATTTGATCAACGTTAAATTGAAAAATTTGAATGCAGATTTTTAGAGAATCGAATCAGAAGTCTTAAGAGGCATTCCACTTTGGAATCGGCTTAAGTTTGGTAAAGTTATGGACTCTCGAATTCCAATTTTGGGTCAACGTTAAACAAGTTATGGAATTAGAAATAACTGACATGAAAATGGGTCAAAAATTTGATCAACGTTAAATTGAAAAATTTTAATGCAGATTTTTAGAGAATCGAATCAGAAGTCTATAGAGGTATGCCACTTTGGAATCGGCTTAAGTTTGGTAAAGTTATGGACTCTCGAATTCCAATTTTGGGTCAACGTTAAACAAGTCATGGAATTAGAAATAACTGACATGAAAATGGGTCAAAAATTTGATCAACGTTAAATTGAAAAATTTGAATGCAGTTTTTTAGAGAATCGAATCAGAAGTCTTTAGAGGTATGCCACTTTGGAATCGGCTTAAGTTTGGTAAAGTTATGGACTCTCGAATTCAATTTTGTGTCAACGTTAAATAAGTCAAATTAGAAATAACTGACATGAAAATGGGTCAAAAATTTGAACAACGTTAAATTGAAAAATTTGAATGCAGATTTTTAGGGAATCGAATCAGAAGTCTTTAGAGGTATGCCACTTTGGAATCGGCTTAAGTTTGGTAAAGTTATGGACTCTCGAAGTCCAATTTTTGTGTCAACGTTAAATAAGTCAAATTAGAAATAACTGACATGAAAATGGGTCAAAAAATTTGATCAACGTTAAATTGAAAAAATTTGAATGCAGATTTTTAGAGAATCGAATCAGAAGTCTTTAGAGGTATGCCACTTTGGAATCGGCTTAAGTTTGGTAAAGTTATGGACTCTCGAATTCCAATTTTGGGTCAACGTTAAACAAGTCATGGAATTAGAAATAACTGACATGAAAATGGGACAAAAATTTGATCAACGTTAAATTGAAAAATTTGAATGTAGATCTTTAGAGAATCGAATCAGAAGTCTTTAGAGGTATGCCACTTTGGAATCGGCTTAAGTTTGGTAAAGTTATGGACTCTCGAATTCCAATTTTGGGTCAACGTTAAACAAGTCATGGAATTAGAAATAACTGACATGAAAATGGGTCAAAAATTTGATCAACGTTAAATTGAAAAATTTGAATGCAGTTTTTTAGAGAACCGAATCAGAAGTCTTTAGAGGTATGCCACGTTGGAATCGGCTTAAGTTTGGTAAAGTTATGGACTCTCGAAGTCCAATTTTGTGTCAACGTTAAATAAGTCAAATTAGAAATAACTGACATGAAAATGGGTCAAAAATTTGAACAACGTTAAATTGAAAAATTTGAATGCAGATTTTAGGAATCGAATCAGAAGTCTTTAGAGGTATGCCACTTTGGAATCGGCTTAAGTTTGGTAAAGTTATGGACTCTCGAAGTCCAATTTTGTGTCAACGTTAAATAAGTCAAATTAGAAATAACTGACATGAAAATGGGTCAAAAATTTGAACAACGTTAAATTGAAAAATTTGAATGCAGATTTTTAGAGAATCGAATCAGAAGTCTTTAGAGGTATGCCACTTTGGAATCGGCTTAAGTTTGGTAAAGTTATGGACTCTCGAATTCCAATTTTGGGTCAACGTTAAACAAGTCATGGAATTAGAAATAACTGACATGAAAATGGGACAAAAATTTGATCAACGTTAAATTGAAAAATTTGAATGCAGATTTTTAGAGAATCGAATCAGAAGTCTTAAGAGGCATTCCACTTTGGAATCGGCTTAAGTTTGGTAAAGTTATGGACTCTCGAATTCCAATTTTGGGTCAACGTTAAACAAGTTATGGAATTAGAAATAACTGACATGAAAATGGGTCAAAAATTTGATCAACGTTAAATTGAAAAATTTTAATGCAGATTTTTAGAGAATCGAATCAGAAGTCTATGGAGGTATGCAACTTGTAAACAAATAAAAGTTATGGAGTCTCGAAGTCCAATTTTGGGTCAACGTTAAACAAGTCATGGAATTAGAAATAATTGACATGAAAATGGGTCAAAATCGAATCAGAAGTCTTTAGAGGTATGCCACTTTGGAATCGGCTTAAGTTTGGTAAAGTTATGGACTCTCGAATTCCAATTTTGGGTCAACGTTAAATAAGTCAAATTAGAAATAACTGACATGAAAATGGGTCAAAAATTTGATCAACGTTAAATTGAAAAATTTGAATGCAGTTTTTAGAGAATCGAATCAGAAGTCTTTAGAGGTATGCCACTTTGGAATCGGCTTAAGTTTGGTAAAGTTATGGACTCTCGAATTCCAATTTTGGGTCAACGTTAAATAAGTCAAATTAGAAATAACTGACATGAAAATGGGTCAAAAATTTGATCAACGTTAAATTGAAAAATTTGAATGCAGATTTTTAGGGAATCGAGTCAGAAGTCTTTAGAGGTATGCCACTTTGGAATCGGCTTAAGTTTGGTAAAGTTATGGACTCTCGAAGTCCAATTTTGTGTCAACGTTAAATAAGTCAAATTAGAAATAACTGACATGAAAATGGGTCAAAAATTTGAACAACGTTAAATTGAAAAATTTGAATGCAGATTTTTAGAGAATCGAATCAGAAGTCTTTAGAGGTATGCCACTTTGGAATCAGCTTAAGTTTGGTAAAGTTATGGACCTCGAATTCCAATTTTGGGTCAACGTTAAACAAGTCATGGAATTAGAAATAACTGACATGAAAATGGGACAAAAATTTGATCAACGTTAAATTGAAAAATTTGAATGCAGATTTTTAGAGAATCGAATCAGAAGTCTTAAGAGGCATTCCACTTTGGAATCGGCTTAAGTTTGGTAAAGTTATGGACTCTCGAATTCCAATTTTGGGTCAACGTTAAACAAGTTATGGAATTAGAAATAACTGACATGAAAATGGGTCAAAAATTTGATCAACGTTAAATTGAAAAATTTTAATGCAGATTTTTAGAGAATCGAATCGAAGTCTATAGAGGTATGCAACTTGTAAACAAATAAAGTTATGGAGTCTCAAGTCCAATTTTGGGTCAACGTTAAACAAGTCATGGAATTAGAAATAATTGACATGAAAATGGGTCAAAAATTTGAACAACGTTAAATTGAAAAAATTTGAATGCAGATTTTTAGGGAATCGAATCAGAAGTCTTTAGAGGTATGCAACTTGTAAACAAATAAAGTTATGGAGTCTCGAAGTCCAATTTAGGGTCAACGTTAAACAAGTCATGGAATTAGAAATAACTGACAGAAAATGGGACAACAAATTAGAAATAACTGACATGAAAATGGGTCAAAAAATTTGATCAACGTTAAATTGAAAAATTTGAATGCAGATTTTAGAGAATCGAATCAGAAGTCTTTAGAGGTATGCCACTTTGGAATCGGCTTAAGTTTGGTAAAGTTATGGACTCTCGAACTCCAATTTTGAGTCAACGTTAAACAAGTCACGGAATTAGAAATAACTGACATGAAAATGGGACAAAAATTTGATCAACGTAAAATTGATAAATTTTAGTGCAGATTTTTAGAGAATCTAATCAGAAGTCTTTAGAGGTATGCCACTTTGGAATCGGTTTAAGTTTGGTAAAGTTATGGACTCTCGAAGTCCAATTTGTGTCAACGTTAAATAAGTCAAATTAGAAATAACTGACATGAAAATGGGTCAAAATTGGATCAACGTTAAATTGAAAAAATGAATGCAGATTTTTAGAGAATCGAATTAGAAGTCTTTAGAGGTAAGCCACTTTGAATCGGCTTAAGTTCGGTAAAGTTATGGACTCTCGAAGTCCAATTTTGGGTCAACGTTATACAAGTCATGGAATTAGAAATAACTGACATGAAAATGGGACAAAAATTTTATCAACGTTAAATTGAAAAATTTGAATGCAGATCTTTAGAGAATCGAATCAGAAGTCTTTAGAGGTATGCCACTTTGGAATCGGCTTAAGTTTGGTAAAGTTATGGACTCTCGAATTCCAATTTTGGGTCAACGTTAAACAAGTCATGGAATTAGAAATAATTGACATGAAAATGGGTCAAAATCGAATCAGAAGTCTTTAGAGGTATGCCACTTTTGAATCGGCTTAAGTTTGGTAAAGTTATGGACTCTCGAAGTCCAATTTTTGTGTCAACGTTAAATAAGTCAAATTAGAAATAACTGACATGAAAATGGGTCAAAAATTTGAACAACGTTAAATTGAAAAATTTGAATGCAGATTTTTAGAGAATCGAATCAGAAGTCTTTAGAGGTATGCCATTTTTGAATCGGCTTAAGTTTGGTAAAGTTATGGACTCTCGAAGTCCAATTTTGGGTCAACGTTAAACAAGTCATGGAATTAGAAATAACTGACATGAAAATGGGACAAAAATTTGATCAACGTTAAATTGAAAAATTTGAATGCAGATTTTTAGAGAATCGAATCAGAAGTCTTAAGAGGCATTCCACTTGGAATCGGCTTAAGTTTGAAAGTTATGGACTCTCAATTCCAATTTTGGGTCAACGTTAAACAAGTTATTGAATTAGAAATAACTGACATGAAAATGGGTCAAAAATTTGATCAACGTTAAATTGAAAATTTTAATGCAGATTTTTAGAGAATCGAATCAGAAGTCTATAGAGTATGCAACTTGTAAACAAATAA